>JASCZW010009202.1:0-44267 GCA_034211315.2 Aedes japonicus
GAGGTGAGCAGAAGAAAAGCGAGGATAGCCGACTCCGTGAACGCAAGGAAGGTGAGGGATTACTTCAAGCGCAATCCGAGCCATTCGATTCGGGATGTGGCCAAGAAGGTCAATTCTACCGCCTAACCAAACCGATAAAACTGTTCTGCGTGTGGTTGTTGCAGCCGAAATGCATCGTAATGGACGACGAGACGTACATCAAAGCGGGCGCCAAGCAGATTTCCGGCCTGGAACTTTTCGTTGGCAAGCCCCGCCTGGATGTTTCGCAGAAGTTCCGATAGAAGAAGGTCGACAAATTTGCCAAGAAGTAATTGGTGTGCTTGGCATTCTGTGGATGCGGCAAATTCAGCAAGCCGTACATAACGATCGGCACCATCAACAGTCAAATGTATAAAGAAGTATGCCTTCAGAAGCGCCTGCTGCCCTGTCTCCGGTCCCACAAAGGTGACACTCTGTTTTGGCCGGGTATGGAATAGTGCCAATAAGAGAAACCGGCGATGGAGTGGTACGAAAGCAACGATGTTGTTTTTGTGCCGAAGGATGCAAATCTTCAAAACTCGCCAGAACTTCGCCCAATAGAAGCATTCTGGACGATTCTGAAGCTCCGAAAAACAGGGATGGTCTTCAAAAACGTTTTGAAAAAAGAGTGTATGAAAGTGTGTAAGAAAGATGACGCAAGTGTTACACATTTAGCTTAGGAGAGGAGGTTAAATAAACCAACTTTGCAACAAAAATAATAGCTTATCTGTGTTGATTGAATTTTAGGGTATGTTGCACTCTTCAATGCCAATTTTAGTTATCAAGATCAAAATTGCGTATTCATATGTTATTTTCTCTTGTTGGGGAAAAATTGTTCTGCCTGGAACTACGGTATAACACTCCAGCCACAAATGTCGCATCACTTATTTCCATTTAAAACGATGGGAAAAGTTAATCCCATAGAGGTCGACTAGTTGAACGTTGGTTGAAAGGGTGTTTCGATTTGTTTGCGCCTGATGATCGACGGCGATTGATGAGGGGCAACAATATTTCGGACGGTTGTACCTTGCCTTGGACTGATTTATTTATTTATTATTTTTTTTAATAAACTTTTAATAAACTTATTGTCTACATGATACAAACTTAAAACTAAATAAAACGAACATTACAAATGCAAGCCAAAAAGTGAGCTGAAGATTCTCCAAATTCAAACAATTCTTTGACAGTCGTAAACCCTCGCATCATAGCTTTTAGAGGTTCATTGTTTCCAAACGCTGTTCGATGGAATCGTGGTTGGAGAAGAGTACCACTTCGTAATGGTCTCGGATGAACTCGGGTGTTCAGTTGAGAGAGAAACCTCGAGTAGTCGACCTCTCCACTCAAAAGCGTAGCAACAAAAAGCGCGTGTTTATTTTTCCGTCGGCGTTCCAAAGTATGCAATTGCAGCTGATTGCAGCGATCTGAATACGGCGGGAGATTTTGCGGATCACGCCATGGTAGATTACGCAATGTCATTTGCCTGCGCTGTATTTTTTCGATCTTCAAGCTCCAAGTCAAATGATATGGAAGTCAGATGATGAGTCTACAAGTCTACAAACTTACGAATTCGCAGAAGACTTTATTGCGGATTTGTGCACACTTTCGAAGCCTTGATATACAAGAAACGTAAGTTGGTTTTCAAGGAGAACGCAGGAAATCAGGTTGGTGAACGACCACTGGACACTACCGGCGTTTGACTTGGTCGATTCTGTAGAATCAGGTTCCTTTTGTAAGTTTTACGGTAATACCGCGAGGATCATCGGGTGCTATGGAGAGTTGGAGATGGCACTGTATTTGTTGGTACGACCGTAGTCTTTCAAGATCACTAGGCTAATGATTGTGTCTGCTGATGACCGTTGACCACGAACCAATTGCCGTTGACCCACCGTATGTGCGTTGAATTCTCCACGTAATGGCCGTCCATTCATCTACTGGGACGGTGACATCTGGTGGTGGTTTGCTTAATTCTTGAACGGGTAGTTCTGCTACTAACTGCGCTCATGGTGGTTCTTAGATATTTTTTTACGAACATGAACACACCTTCTTGGTTTTTGATTTCGAGACAAATGATGAAAACTACATTTTCATTCTTGGACGCACCACTTATACTTGCTGCACAATTAATGGTTTTAATTATTTCTAATACAACTGTTCATTGATTTAAAATAGCAAACTATCCCTCTAGTTATCAAGAGAAGATCATATTTCGTTTGTTTCTATCGGTGGTAGCTGGGGGAGGAAACTGGGCGGATTAGCGGTCATGGTACATCATTTGCATGATAATTCGAAGAAAGGGGGAAACTTTCTGGCAGAGGTATACCTACAAGTGATAAATAAGTGGAAAAGCGTAAAATGGGAGCTGGATACAGGTTCCAATACAAGCTTGATGTGATAAATAAGTGGAGCAAGTGATAAATAAGTGGAAAAGCGTAAAATGGGAGCTGGATACAGGTTCCAATACAAGCTTGATCGGGTACGATTGGATATGCAAGCTGAACGGAGAACCAAATCTGGAATTACTATCGTCACCTTCAAGCTTTTGATGGTGGCATTATCATCGTTCTAGGTCAAGTTAAAATACCGTGCAAGTGCCAAATGAAGAAGTATTTGCACGTACTGCAAGTCGTCGACGTGAACCAAAGGCCGCTATTGTCCTTGAAAGCGTGCACAACATTTGGTCTGATCAACTTTGGTAAGTCCGTTCAAATGGTATCTGCTCAACCAGCATCAAGAGAAAATGATCCGGATCTGCTGAAGATATATCGTGTAGAAGCCGAGAAGATAATCGAAAAGTTCAGCGATGTTTTTCAGGGATATGAAAAAATGGACGGAGAAGTTATCCTAGAAATTGACAGTAGTGTTACACAAGTAGTCCAGCACCACCACACGGAATGGGTGAGTTAAATTCTTGTTGTCAAGCGAGGTGCCTAGGATTCAGAGTCCTTTCGCCTTTGTTTGGAACCTATTCCATTAAACAAGGCGATGAAAAGACCGTTAATTTGGATGAGATTCTTCTGGAACTGGGTCAAGCTAAGATATTTCCGACGGTTGAAGCACGTAAGGGTTTCTGGCATGTGGTATTTGATAAGTCAAGTAGCAAGCTAATCTCAATTTGGACCCCATTTGAACGCTACCGTTGGCTCAGGTTTCTTTTCGGTATTTCGTCTGCTCCCGAAATATTCCAATCAAAACTGCAAGTGTCAAAACGTAGAGTGTCTTGCAGACTATCTCCTTACATATGGTTGAGGCCCAACTGTTGAAGCCGCACTTCGCGACCATAATACTATTCTGGAGATGCTACTCACTCGCCTAGAGCAAAACTACAAGTCGAAACTCAAACGCTGTGAAACGTTTTTGAAGTTTTACGGATATGTTCTGTCAACCGAAGGCTTGCAGCCAGAGTATACTAAAATTTCGTCTATCAAGCATTACCCAGTTCCAGCAAACAGAGCGGAATTACATCGGTTCATTGGGATGGTAGCATACCTCAGCCGAATTATTCCTAATTTGAGCGCCACTTTTTCGAACGTAAGAGATGATGATGATGGTCCCGCCCCTACAAAGGTTTGAGCTAGACGATTTATCTATTAGATAATTTATTTAAAGCAATTCAACCAGTTATGCAAAGAAACGAACTGAAAATCTACTGATGTAAACTTCTTCAAACGAGGATTAGACGAGGAATATTCAAAGGTGAAGTCTGTCGTGGCCGATACTGCAACTCTTCGATATTACAACGTACCTGTACCGCTGACAAATAAATGTGACCCAAGCTGCTTTGGGCTTGGATTGGCAATATTTCAGAAGGACGAAGTCGTAGGTAACGCTTCCAGAACGTTAACGAAATCGAAAAAAAAACGCTCAAATTGAAAAGGAATTGCTTGCCATCTTGTTTGCATGCATACATTTTGACCATTTGATTGTTGGGAAACCCTGCGTAACCGTAAAGACCGGTCACAAGCCGCTGATCAACATATTTCAAAAACCACTGCTAACAGCTCCGAATAATGGCTACAGCATATCATTTTAAATCTACAACACTACCAATTAAATCTGGAATTTGTTACCAGAAAAGAAAAAGTCGTAGCGGATGCGATCTCTCGTGCTCCTCATGACGATTCCACCGAAAAAAAAATGGAAAACTATACATTTATAAGATCTTTCAGCTGCTCGAGGACTGCAACATGAGCAATTTCTTGAGTATATCCAACAGTTGTTTGGATTCCATTATGAAAGAAACTGAGCAGGATGCAGCTTTGCAAACTGTAATAGATTTCATCCGTAACGGTTGGCCAAATAACCGTCCGAGTTCCTACAGTCGCCAAACTTTACTTCAAATATCGAAGCGAACTGTCTACCCAAGACGGACTTGTATTTAGGAACGAACAGATTTTGATAACAAGTACACTGTAGCCTTCCATGATCGACAAAGTTCATGTCAGTCATAACGGTATCGAGTCGACGTTGAAGTTCGCAAGGGAAAACATCTTCTGAGCAGGTATGAGCGCGCAAATTGCGGATGTGGTGAAGGAATATACGGTATTCGCCAAGTTTGCTTCATGTCGGCAAAAACCTGCAATGTGTATCCGTGACAGATTGTGTCGTGGGATGTAATTTTTACTTCCAACCGAGGCAAGAAACAACAGTTCCTTGTAACAGTAGATCATTACTCGGACTACATTGAGCTGGATACTCTCAAAAACGTGTCAGCCAAGATGCAATACACAGATCGTCATCACCGACAACGGATCAAAATTTCGTGAACGAAGGGATGCTGGATATGGCGTCCCTTCGCCATCATCACCAAGGCAACGACAAGGCGGAAGCAGCTATGGAGGAGCGTTTCCAGATGAAATCAGCCGGAAAAAGTCAAAATCTTGCACGACCCTCTCCGATGTGGATGAAACTTTGCACATGTCTTCGGAATTGGTGACGATGGATTTTCCGCGGGTTAAGGGAATTTTTTGACTCAAGACATTTTTTTCAGAAGGGCGTATGTGTTTTGTCATACGTATTTTTCAAAAAATCATAACTCGAAAACCGTTGGTTGTAATAAAATTGCGTCTGAGAAGAAGTTGTAGTAAATTAATTTGACTTAATGAAAAAAATATGTACACTGAAAAAACAAAATTTTTTTCTTCAAATAAATTAAAAATTAAACTTAAAAATCAATTAGCAAATCTGTCCAACGTACGATTTTTATAATTTTTTTTCAAAAAGGCTTTGAGTCATAAGAAGAAGAATAGAAGTTGTTCTACGATGGAGCAACTTAAGATAAAAAAGTTCTTAGAAGTATGAATAATGCAATTTTTTTTCTAATATGTTGTTTTTGCATAAATAACCATACGATTATTCTAGTGATTTTAAACAAAAATGCTCTTGGTGAGCAACATTCAATATGTACCCGTTTTCGAGATAATTTGAAAGTAATGTCGAAAAAATGGCTTTTTCCATGAAAATATCCCTTTTTCAAAAGTTAGTCGTGATTGTCCATCTGCAAAAGTATTCTTTTCAAATTGTATATAAAATTTTCAACAACTATCCTTTTGACACCAAGAAGATTGAACGTCTTCTTAATTAACGAAATTAACGAATCTTAATTACCAAATAAAAAATTTGAGTTTTTTTTTGTTCATACATGATTTATTTATTTTTTCTACTATTTAAAAAAAAATTGTATTTACATTTTTACAAACACTATTTCCTAACATTCCTATAAATATTATGAAAACTCAGTATTTCGTCAGTTGAAAATATTTTCGCAACGATTTTGTTATCTGCAACTGGAATGAAGGAGTGATATTTCTGTGTACCAGGAATCATTTTTGTTTGCTGCCCCATTCTGCAGCTCCATCTTCATATTCTTCTTGTGAAACATAGCAAAATGATATTTTTGTGAAATTTTCTTGATTTCTCATAATAGCCCAATCATACAAAGTTTTCGCACTTGTTATTGGATGTTCATGTTGTTTGGCCAAGCTTGCTCTTGTTGCCATTCGTTTTAATGTGCCGCCAATTGCATCACATGGTCCCTTACCATGTGAAGTTGCGAAAAAATGCCATTCAGAATCAATGTTGTAACGGGTGTCCACTAAAAAATGAGAATGATTTCAATACTTTTCCATCAGAACAAAAACGGCCGCATAGAAATGTCACTTTAGATGAATGATGTACGTTGCACTCTCCAGAAAATTTTCATACACTCTTATTTCACTCTAACATGTTCAGTCGTGTTCAACATGCCGTCGAAACAGGAAGAACTGCGCGCGCGCGTTGTACAATTCTTTCAAGCGAACGAAGATCGTGGAAAAAAATACACGGTGGACCATTTTTGTCGTGAAAAAGTTCCGGTATCCACCGTATACCGTATCCTGGCATGCATGAGAGTAACCCGGAAGAAAGGTTGCGGCCGTCCAGCGAAAATAATGAATGAGAAAACGCTCCGCTCGCTGCGCAGCATGTTCAACAACAAG
This sequence comes from Aedes japonicus, assembly GCA_034211315.2. Lineage (NCBI taxonomy): Eukaryota > Metazoa > Arthropoda > Insecta > Diptera > Culicidae > Aedes > Aedes japonicus. The sequence continues at coordinate 6,492 of JASCZW010009202.1, forward strand.
GATTCGGTAAGTCAACGGGAAGCAGCCCGAAAGTTCCATTGTTCGAAGTCACTCATCTGCAAGACGCTAAAGAAAGAAGGAATAGTGTGTAGAAAGAAAACCAGATCCCCAGAGTACACAGATGAGCAGATTCAAACCGTGAAATCCCAATGCCGCTGGATGACTCGGAATTACGGCGGAAAATCTTTCGTTCTGGACGACGAAAGCTACTTTCCTCTTTCGAAGTCTCAGATACCGGGAAACGACCGATTCTACACTAAGGACAAATCTACTACTCCTCCAAAAGTAATGTATAAGTTCAAGCACAAATTTGAATCGAAGGTTATGTTATACATCGTAATATCCGATAAGGGTATTTCGAAGCCGTGGTTCAAACCAAGCGGTTTGGCCATCAACCAGGAGGTGTACCAAAGAGAGTGTTTGCAGAAAATACTCATCCCATTTCTTAAATAACATCACTCGGATGGCAAATACGTGTTTTGGCCGGGCAAGGCATCATCGCACTACGCAAAAAAAACGCTAACGTTTTTGGAGAGCCAAAATATACCATATGTCCCAAAAGACCGGAATCCGACAAATTTGCCACAGTGCCGTCCTATCGAGGATTTCTTCGGTCTTTTGAGCTCCATGGTATACAAGGATAATTGGAAGGCCAAGAACACCAAGCAACTTACCAACAGGATCAAAAGCTGCATCCGAAAAATCGATGTGGCTGCCAACGGTCATGTTCCAGCATAACGACTAAGCTGCGCCGCACGGCGGACCACGGACCATATGACAATATTCACTAAACTTAGTTTGAAGATTTAAGTTCACTGGTATTTTTTTCCTGACCCATTCTTTTCGTTCTCATTATTTAGTGGACACCCGTTATTTCTCTTTAAACTTGCAGAGGCTTGCAACATTTTTTCTATTTTTGTATTGGGAAGCAGCCCCATCAGACATAAAAATGGCCTTTTTATATTCATTAGTTGATTTAAATACGTTAGTAATTTAGAAATAAATACTTGTACCGCAATTGTATCATGTCTTAGAACTTCTGATATTACAACAAAACTTAGATTTTTAAGCATTCCTGACTCCATATAATAAATAACAAACGGATGAATTGTAGGCTGATCATTGTTCCAATGATGACTATGAACAGCATCCTGAAGTACAAATGAATAATTCTCTGCAAAATCGCAAATAATAACTACATCTCATTCTTTTAATGAAGACTTTGTATCTTTTAAAAATTTAGATTGCTTTGTTTTTATATAATCATGAGTTAATAGTTTTTCTTATTTCTCGCTAAAATATTCAACAAATTCATCGACAGGTTTTAATAGCGTTTCTAAATTACATCTATCAGTTGTAATCCATTGTTCGAACGATATCTCAGACAAGTTATGTTTCTCAAGTTCTTTTAAAAATCTTATCTCAAATTCTGACAGCGTGGGACAATTTTCGCATTCACGGAGGTAACAATATTTTGATCTTGTTGATGAATTACACAATAACTTCTCAAAATGTTGATTACAATCAGTGTTGAATGAATATTTTTTTAAACTGTGAAGCATTAAATCAATATTTTCGTGAATTGCGCAAGCACAAACGTTGTGAGAACCTTCAGCATTTAGCAATTTACAATGTTTTGGTCGTAATGCTGCAAAAGTACTAAATCCAATTTTATGTTCACTGACTTCTTTAAATCGAGTGAAAGTTTCTCTAAGTGATGAAAGTAATGACCGTTTTTGAATTTGTTGACGCTTACCATTAGTGTTTACAGAGACATAATCTCTTTGTCCCGGCATGGCTCTGCTGATGTCGTCCTCGTCAAAAAATTGTATCACTTGATTCTTTATATCCGGATTCAAACGATTCCCCGATCTGTCGTTGGGGTAGCCAATACTCCATTTTCGGCTGCCAATTCTTTTGCTTGTAATGCAAGGTATTTGTTTGTTTCAAATTTGCTCGTTATCTGCTGAATCGTCCACGAATTAGGCAAAACTGTTAATATACGTATTTTATCTATTCTCGAACAATCTGGTTCTATGAATTTTTCTTTCAATTTGGAAATAATTTCATCATATTCCACAACCTTTGTTTTCAATGTAGCTAACTTTGGCGTGAGAGATATGGATGTTAACCACTACGCCGGGGTGGTTAAGTTCTATTAGTGGAATGCAAAATAGTGTCATTGTATTCGTGAGATGATGCCCAACCTGTTGTTTGTAATCATGCCTGATGTAGATTTCCAAAAACAACAATTCACAACAGCAGCAAATCACAAGGCGAAATGTTTATTTCCGATATTGGTATAGTTTCTAAAAGGCTTCGGCTGAAAAGGTCTTCTTGTGCAAGCTGCGGATAAAAACTAAGCTTGCTTTGTTATCATTCGCTTGTTTTTGGAGTTTTACGTCACTAGCCAAAATCATGGATTGTTTACATATTTATCGTTACTAATCCCGACAAACACCTTGCTCTTCGCCACCTGTATATACCTTATTGGCTCGTATGTGGTGGATGTAAATGGTTCCGCGTAAAGAACCACCAACAAACCCTTTCGTTCCTGCTTCTGGATGTCCACAATCTAACAGCAATACATCCACACCGACACCACCATCACCTACTGCGATGGAAATGAACAAAGAAGCCTCCGAGGTGACAATTCCCGCTATGCTGCAATGATCTGATAACCTGATACGTGGAAATGACTGTATCAAGAAGACCACAGATACGACAAACATTTAGGTCTGATAGAAAATTTCCAAGCAAATATTATGACTATGTAATGCTACAGTAGCTTTTAGTCGGGTGCCCAATTGCCTCACCCCTACACACCTTCCTTTAACTATCTTGATTACCGCTCTAATTTTAATTTTAAAAAAGATCTTTGTTACGAACATACGCATCGAGCTTTTCATTCTGAACCATATCCGCAACAGTTTATTTTCCTCCATTGATCTGTTGGCATATTGTGGCGAGGTCAGGCCCCACCAAAATACCACATCCTCCTTCACGTGATGCTTCTTGATAAAGGCGTCAACTTCCGGTAGGCAATTCTTACTGTGTAAAGAACAGCGGTTTGCACATTTTCTCTTCGCTGATCGTCAGTCACAGAAGGACTTTAATTGGAAACTTGGTGTGGGAGATATATTTTACGTCACCGTTAACGTCTTTGGTAAGCAAGTCTCGTCATTCATTATGACCACGAAAACGCGCTTCGTTGGGAATATGAGTTTCGCAAGCACCTTTTGCATTTGATTCTGGGTGATCACCTGCTGCTCAGGCACATGGTTGACGTTTCTACAGAACAATGTACATCATGCTCAAGTACTTCTTAATCATTTGCCCGATTCCACCAAACTATCGAGAGGTTCGAGACGCAGGACGATGAGGGCACCTCGCCTTCGGTCTTCATTTTAAGCTTCTGCTACACTTTACGGTCTCCCCGCACTGTTGGACGGTCGGTACCTGGCTTCCATTGGACGCTCTCGCCTTTCTCCAGAAGGTAATCGGGTCGGCTATATCTGACGGGCACGAAGTGCCTCGATGTCGAACTTCGTCATGGCTGCCGCTAATTAACTAATAACGGTGTAATTTTCGTGTGTATACAACAGATTTGCTTCCATTGGTGATGCATAGGTAGATTCTCCACCAACTTGCAGAGTAATTCCATCTAAACTAGCTAAAACCAACCCATTTTTTAAATGCATGCGTTATTGCGCCGAATAAACACTCTTAAATTGAGAGGTTAAAACTTTGGATAGATGTTCACATTGTACCTTCTAAACACTGCATCGTTAATTATGAGTACACCTTTGAGGTTCTGTATGAAAAAAACTATGACTTATTTTGACAGCTGTTTAGTGCCAATGTATTGCTTGCCTTGTAAACAAACGAAAACCTTCATTAAAAGGTAAAGTTTTACTCCAAGTGGAACAATGCGAGGCCTTACGGAAGAAAAACGGAAATCGATTGTGACCAAGTACTGCACTGAAACGGAATGGCCGTTAAGAAAATTAGCAAAAAAAGTCAACTGTCAAAAGATAAGCTCATAGTAGAATTAAAAGGAATTTGCTCGCTTTTACTAGCAAAAATTTGGAAAAGTGTTTCAAGGTTTTATTTTTTATTTTTTAAAAATTGATCAAATGAAGTGTTAATTTTTAAATTTTCCTAGTTTCCCAATCACAATTGTTCTACTAATACGCTCAAAATTTTTTTTTTAAAATAGTGTTTAAAAAAAGTGAAAGGGAAAATAAGTAAGCGTTTGTGTCCTGTGCGTTAGTGCGGTCCAAAATGCGATGAACCGGTTTGTTATGCATAACACATTGATGGACTTACCCGGCCGTGATAAAAAAGCGGGTGCGTCAAACCCAAATTTTGACAAACAAATTTGCAAAGTTTTTGATGGAAAAAACGACGATCGCAAAGAAGCGACATTCCCTGAAGACGAACAGGAAACAAAAATGTCCGCAACGCAGCTAAATTCAGGCGGATTCCGTGAAAACTTGGGCTTGGAAGCTGTACGACGACGTTTTGAGCAAAAATGACATGTGCATTGTCATGGATGACGAGCCGTACGTCAACTTGGACTACAGGGCACTTCCAGGTGTACAGTTTTACACCGTGACGCATGGAACGAATGTCTCAAATTCGGAGAAATCGATTTTTTGCGAAAATTTTGGAAAAAGTTGTTGGTTTGGCAAGCAATTTTCCAGTGCGGTAAGAAATCAACATCTATTTTCACTACCGAAAATACCGTATGAACGCCGAAATGTACCGGAAGGAATGCCTGCAGAAACGAATTCGGCCACTAATCCGAAAACACAAAGGTTCAACACTGTTTTGGCATGATTGGGCCTTGGAATGGTATGAAGAGAAGAAGGCCAATTTGTGGAAATTGTCGGCAAATATGGCCCATTGAGAGATTTTGGGCTTTGATGAAAGGAAAACTGCAGAAGAAGGCTAGAGGAGCTGATGACATCATCAAATTAAAAAAAGACTGGATAAACGTAAGCAAACCATTGACGGAATGGTTGTGCAAAACCTTATGAGGATCATCAAGAAGAAGGAGTGAGAGCTGGTCAGATCTACGAAAAATTAAATGAATGCTGATGTAATGGGCTATTTTGATGGTCAATAGACAATGTAAATGAATTTGAGCTGCAAAATAAATAAACCATATTTAAATACAGCAATTTTTAGGTGTACTCAAAATTAACGATACAGTCCTCAATTTATCTTGTCAAGTGTAACTAGAAAACGAGAAGAAAGATTTGTAATTTCCATTTAATTCCAACTACCTTTATTGTTTATCTTGACAATGTGCAGACTTCTTCAGTATTTGTATTAACTTGTCAAGCTTCTATTTCGAAATGTTAAGGCGGAAAAAAAGTTTCGAATGCAATTGGAATATCGTAGTATTTTATTCAATTTGAGTAAAATAAATCCCTTCATAATGATGGTCCTATTATCATAAGCATTTATTGTTGGACAACATGATTTCAAATACCAGATTCAAGCATATCTTTTTGGGATCCATAATCTGCAAGCGCCATGGAATTTTTTTTTTCAACTCTTCTCATCCGCAATCCCCAACATTATCCAGTTGCTCTGTATGGAACTTTTTTTCAGAAAACTTTTTTTCGTGAAACATATGCGCACTACAAGCTGTATCCGTTTCGCCTGGTTTAAACGAAACGCCGAGAAACACGCGTGAAATTCAACTCTTTTCCATGCGCCTCCACCCTAACCAGTGGAGATGGAGGTAGTTGATCCGTTTCGGGTTCCGAGAAAATTATAAAAAATGGCACCCAACACCATGAGGCAGCAGCACTCGTCGCCCGTCTGCTCGGAGCAATGCGTCGAAAAATCGTATTAATTAAAATATTTTTGATATTTTTTAAAGCGTTCGTTACAGAAAATGAAACTAAATGAACTGATGTTTGCTTTTTACGCTTGCCTCTCTGCCTTCGAGCAAGCTTCACAAGCATAATTATGAAAATATTTTAACGATACCCGAGTATGATAAAGTGGGTGACAATTTATGTGGTTTAGAAAAATGTATATCGCACAATAAATCAACAGCTGAAACAGCTTCATTATGTTGCAATTAACGCTATTAAATGTGGGCCCTTTTACTGTTGGGGTCTGATTTTTAGATTCGCTGCAATGCGATGAATTGATTAGCGTTCTTAGATTGAAATTGTTACCTATTCCTTAAATTTAGCTCAGCAAAACAAGACTATCGTTGCTTTAACTTGACATTTGTCATCTGATTTATTAGGTATCTCGAGATATTCTTCGGCATTCTCGAAACGTGCTTCCTGCCATCTCTTTTAAATGATGCTCATTAAATTTAAATTAAGATAATCACTTTCGGATAAATGGGGCTTAATCCGAATAATTGCACTACTCTCCGTTGGGTGATGAAAGATGATTTTATTATTAGAACAACCGGGCGTGTGTTGGTCGGGATAGCCAGTAAGATCGAGGACGAGAGACTTTTGGAAAGAGCCCCATTTTGTGTGATGCCAAGTCGCTGTCAGTGCGAAGCGAATTGATAATTTATTCAACGACAGTATTAACGTGTGATTGATTGTCGGACGCATGTCAACGTTGGTCAATCGGTCAGTCGATAATGAGTTACTAATTTCTTCTAATTGGAACTATTAATCTGATCCGCGGAAAAGAGATGCAATTTTTTATAACGGTAGCACGAATAGATCGAATGGATTTTGGATTTGGCTCATCGATAAATTTTGGCGTAAGAAATTTTTATCGACAATTTTTTAGTGCGACAAAACAAATTTGTAGTTTTGTGTAAGGATAGGATAGAAAATAGTTTCCTTCGAAGTTTATGCATAAGCCAAACGCAAATAAACGCATATAAACGAGTGTAAGATGCAGCTGGCTCAGCAAACATTGCGCTGGCGCAATTATGTTTGTTTTCGTATCTTCAAACCCTCGGGGCTCAAAACGAATAAAACAAAAAGCATCATATGAATCCATCAATTTTTCAGTTAAATCGTTACATGCAGATTCATTTTTTTTTTTAGATATTCAACGAATGCATTAGTCTTGAGTTTTGAATAGTATTTTAATATTCAGTAATATAAAATAATCATTCATTCTCTGTTATGTCTGGGTTCTGCTAAATTGACAAGATTTCCTAAATTTCAAAGATCAAAAATTGATAAAAAAATGAAATTGAAAAAAAAAAAACGGTTAAAGTCTGTTCTATATAAATATATGTGTATACTGAACTTTGAAATAAGCCCTACACCTAGATCGATTTGACGTAAAAAATATGTAAGTGTGTACGGGATCAAATTGTATTACAAGAAAATATTCGGAAAAACTGTAACGTTTGCAATAAAAAAAAATGGATAAAAATTTCCGATTTTCCATGGCTTTACCTTACCCCGCACTGATGAAACTACACCCGCAGCATCAATCATAGTAACCCATAAGTCAGCAGACAAAATTTGACAGCTCTATCAGTCGAACTCTAACCGTGATGGCAACATTAGTGAAGCAATTCCGTTCAGAAGTGTGCGCGTTCAAAGAACGCAGCCCCACCGCGTCGAAAACGGACATTGTGCAGCACTTTGTGGACGCCGGATACGCCTTTTCTGGCATCTTCAACATCTTGGCACTATTAGACAACAATCAGAGCATCGAAAGAAAACCCAGTTCCGGACGGCCGACGACCCTGAGCGACAAGAAGTTCCAAAGGATGTTGAAGAGGAAGACCGAGGGAAGGGTGGCTTCATTGCTGCGTGCGCTTGGCCGGGAGGTCGGTTTAACTAGCCAAACAGTGGAAAAGTACCAGGCGAATATGAACATACACGTCAGGAAGCGGAAGTCGCGGATACTGGTTTCGGAGCTGCAAGCAATGACGCAGCGGCAGCGGCTGAATAAGATGGTCATTTCAAATTTTCCGGTGAATTGCGACGTGGCGGTGGTGATAGACGACGAGACCTATCTCACGCTTGATGGCGACGATTGGCTGGGCACTTCATATATAACTCCCCCCACGAAGGAAGTAAGCTCCGAGGTAAAGTTCATTTCCCACACCAAGTTCCCCAAGAAGGTGTTGATGTGGCTGACAATCAGCGAGAAGAGGATGTCAAAGTCGCTCTTTTTTCGCTCCGGACTGGCTGTGAACGGGGATATTTATAGTACGAAATGCCGGAAGTTGCATTGGTCATCAAGAAATACCATAAGGTACGCGGTGTTCTGACCGGATCTGGCGTTGGCCCACTTCTTGTAGTGATCGTTGGAGGAGATGGAGCGGCTGAATATCGATAAGGTACCCCAGTCAGCGAGCCCACCAACGTCCCCCAGCTGCGTCCCATCGAGAATTTCTGGGCCAACCTAAAGCGTTAGATCTACTCCAACAATTTTGTCGCGAAAACTGAGAAGGAATTGATAAATAAAACGAAGAAAGAACGCAAAAACATGGCTACACGCATATTTTCGTCCGCCATCGTGAATGTTCCGGTTAACTGCTGGAAGGCCGCTCGCAAGGGCGTAGAATGTTTTTGAAAGTGAGATTAAATAATTACCTTGCATGGGAAATTTATCAAAAGCAATTATCTGTCTTAGCCTTTTTTTATCATCATCCGAAAATGTCCAAGTACAAACGTTATTCAAAATTTCAGAGAATAAAGCAAAACATATTATTTAACTCTGAATTGGCCGCAGTTCTGGTGCATTCAGGAGATTGAGATGCTTATGTACGAAATTGACCTCCTTAGCCATGTATCACTCCAGAACACCTTTCTAGTAATGATATGAGGCCAAATCTGACCCTAAAAGCGCAGGATCATCACGTGACCTCAGAAGTGGAAGTTGACGCTTTTGGAGGCATTCCTATAGGTATATCTGCCCATTAAGGGAACGTCCATTAATTACGTCACGCAAAAAATGACCTTTTTCAACCCCCCCTCTCCCCCTTGTCACGTTTTTTGTATGGGCCATCAAATTTTTTTGTATGGATCGTCACGTTTTCCCAAACCCCCCCTCCCCCCTTACTGCGTGACATAATTTATGAACCTTCCCTAACCGTCCTGGATGTCACAAATGGGGTGCTCCACTTTCTACACGAAAGAATTGATTGCCAAATCGGGTATTTTTTTTTTTTTTTTTGACTACCATTAAATTTATATGCATTTCTTTTTTTTTTTTTTTATTGTGTAGGCACAATAGCAATTACAGCATAACGGCGCCGAGTAGCGGAAACTTATATAATAATTATAAAAAACAAAAAAAAATTAAATAAATAAAAATTGAATAATAGATTACACTAAGTCAAAACAGTTCCGGTTACAGAAGCATGGTCATCAAACTTTAGTCTCTCTATATAATAATTTTAGCTCTGTTTATGAAGCTATTAATGATAGTCAAAATCTTGGTGTTTTTGGTGCTAAGAATGTCTCTAATACAAGTTGAGGTCTTGATTCCTTGTTTTTGTAATTCGTCCGTCATTGTTCTGCGATGGTCATCGTATCGTCGGCAGTGCCACAAAACATGGTCGAAGTCTTCATATCCGTTTCCACACTCGCATTCGTTTGTCTGAGTCATACCTATTCTATATAGATGAGAAGAGAGGCAAAAGTGATTGGCTATTAATCTACTCATATTTTTAATTAAGTTTCGGTTAAAGTCATGCTGACTAAACCAAGGTTTGACATTAATTTTAGGTAAGATTGAATGGCAGAACCTGCCCAGATCATCTTCTGTCCATTTTTGTTGCCATTTGTTTAGTATGTAACTTTTGATCAGAGGTAAGAATTCTTCGGTTTGGATGTGACGATCGAAGAAATCTCCTATTATTGCTCCATTTTTTGCGAGATCGTCTGCGGACTCGTTGCCATTTATCCCACAATGAGCCGGGACCCACAAAAACTTAACTACATACCCCTTAGCGTAAAGCGTCCTTAGAGTATGTTTGATCTGTAAGACAGTTCTGTTTGCATGCTTGTTGAAAAAACTTTTCTTCTAATTTCTAGTTGAAAAAAGCGCTTTAAGGGTACTCATACTGTCTGTGCAGATTAAGTAGTACCCTAGTGGCAGATCGTCAATTATTTTACACGCTTGGTGAATTGCCAGAGCTTCTGCACAAAATATTGATGCTGGAGGTGCAAGTCTAAAGCTGAGCCTGATGGTCTTGTGGAATAATCCAAACCCAACCCTATCAAGAGTTTTCGATCCGTCTGTGAAAAATAAATTTTCTTGTGAAACGTCTTCTGTATTGCTTCGAAATACGTTAATTGCCAGTTGTACACGCGAGCTATCTGTAACATTTTGGAGTTCTTCGTGCAATGATACATCAATTTGAGGAACAAATAGAAAGTCTTCAATTTCAAAGTCGGTAGAGCATGAGTATGTACTTGTGTGAGCGTTGATTTCAGTGAGAGCATTGTAACACGAAACGAGATAGTGCTCAGGTCTGAGATTTTTTAAAACAGCAAGGTCTCTATTAATCTGACTATCTGTAATGATGCTTTTTGCAAGCAATTGTAAATTCAACTCTTCGTATCTCAGCTTTAAGGGTTTAATGCCCGCCATAACTTCCAAGGAGGAAGTGTGGGTGGACATCATACTTCCTAAACAGATCCTGATAGCTCGGTATTGGATGCGCTCCAGTTTGAGCAAATGCGTTTTAGCAGCATTACAGAATGTTATACTTCCATATTCCATTACAGAGAGTATGGTTGTCTTATATAACGTGATCATGGCGGTACTACAAATCATTTTTAAAAAGTTAGTCCTTTTTTGACACTGTCTAACAATGTCTCTAATCTGACCACCCCATAAACACTTTCGATCAAACCAAATTCCCAGGTACTTGTGTGTTTCTACTGATTTTAACTCATTGTTGTCCATCATTATTGTGATTTTGGGTGTCTCATGTTTTCTAGAAAATATGATAACTTCGGTTTTGCTGCTAGAGAAGGTTAATCCATTTGAAATTGACCATGATTCGAGATTCTGAATTGAATATTGGATGTGAGTTCTAGCAATCTCGTCATCCTTTTCAAATATCCATAAAACCGCATCGTCAGCGAACTGTATGAGTTCACAATCACCCGGAATGCAAGTATCAATATCTTTGATGTATATATTGTACAGAAGAGGGGATAAGCATGATCCTTGCGGAACGCCAAGATAACCTGTGCGAGATTCTCTGGTATGTCCGTTAATGGTAAAGTGCAAATTCTTTGTGTTCAGCAATGTGAACAGGAAGTTGCTGATTTGAAGGGGAAAGCCTGAAGCTATAAGTTTTTGGAACAAAAGATCAATACGAATGGAGTCGAAGGCCCCTGAAATATCCAAAAAGACGGCGGTTAGGTTTTCTTTTTTGGCGAATGCTACTTGAATAGTAGTAGAAAACTTTGCTAGGCAGTCACGTGTGCCTCGTCCACGTCGGAAACCGTATTGTGTAGCAGAAAGAATGTTATGCCGTTCTGCCCAGTGTTCCATACGAACTAGTAACATTTTTTCAAATAATTTTCTGTCGCACACTAAGAGTGAAATCGGTCGATAGGAGTTATAATCTGTGGCATTTTTCCCTGGTTTCAATATCGGCAGCACTTTAACTTCATACCACGTTTGAGGACAGGAGTTTAATTTAAAAAAGTCATTGTACAGCTGCAGTAAAAGCTGTTTTGCGTTTAACGGCAAATTTTTCAATAAAGCAAACTTAATACCATCAATTCCGGGAGCATTATTCTCAGCTAAACATAGTGCAGATTCTAATTCCTCAAGGCTAAAATCTTTCGTTAAATCACTACTATTATCAAGTGCGTCAACGGTGATAATCTTGGGTTTCTCATTGGCAACAAACGGGGGGCAAATTTTTGTACTAAACTGTTCTATCCATTCTTCAGAATAACTGTTTAAGTTTTCCCTACGAATATAGCAGTTGCGCATTTTCTTGGCGATAGACCATAAAGATCGGAGGGCAGTATCCTTATCAAATGATTCTACCAATTGTTTCCAATACCCACGTTTCTTAGTCTTGAATAACCTTTTGGATTCTGCTTCTACTTTTTTATAATTAAGAAAATCTACTGACCTCCCTGAAGATCTAAATTGTTTAAATGCATTTGAACGTTTCGTCAACATTTTTGAACATTCCAAATCCCACCACACTGTAAGATTTTTCCGAACACTACCGTTAATAGGAATGGGCTTAGTTTGGCTTTCGATTGCAGTTTTTTTGATAGAATCCATCAGAACTTTGTGCACCACTAAAGGGTCTTCAGCATTATAAAAGCCAGAAACGAGCATACTCAACTTTTGCCTATATCTATCCCAATCGATGTGCTTGGTTAGATCATAGTTCGCTGTGGAGATTGAATTGAAACAGTTATTAGGAGATGGTCGCTTCCTGATGGATCCTCCATAACTTTCCATGAGCAATTCAAAGCTAATGTTGACGAGCATAGCGACAAATCTAATCTGCTGCATTGTTGATCGGGGCACGCTATTCTTGTTATCTCACCGGTATTCAAAATCACAAGATTGAACTCGTCAGTCAATTCGTATATTGTTTTTGCTCTGCTATCATCTAAAGGTTCCCCCCAAGCACATCCTTTGGAATTGAAATCCCCTAGTAGCATCAAAGGTGGTGGAAGTGAGTCTACGATATGCTTAAGGTCGTTGTATCTGAGGTTGACATTGGGAGGAATGTAGATTGACGCAACGGTTAACGTATGAGGTCTTAGTTTGACGGTCGCCGCGACTATTTCAATAAGAGAGGAGTGTTCTATCTCAATCTGGTTGAATTCAATCCCGTGTTTGAAACCTAACAAGACTCCTCCGTAAGGCTGATCTTTGTCGCTTCTGATTATGTTAAACTGAGGTACGTAAAAAATTTTGTCTTCTGTTAGCCATGTAGCCTCCGATATAGCTAATACTTGAACGTGATTAAGATTGATTAAGGATCTGATGTTTGCTATTTTGGGGAGGATACTGTGAGCGTTCCACTGAAGCAGGCTTATTTGATTAGACGTAGCATTAGGCATCATTAGCAGAAATGAACGCAAGGAGGGGCACGTGAGTGATTATCTTTTCCCAGACTAAACTGAAAAGGGGCATCATACTTTCAACAACAGACATCACCGTGTTGGAAACACGGAGTACTGAGCACATCATACGAATCAACTGTGGTATCGACAAAATGGACTGATCAGAACGAGTGTTGTTCTGCCTTTCCTGAGAGGCTGGGAGAAAGGGGAACTGTGTTTTGTCTTGGATGTTGAAGCTAGCACTGGTATTCTGTTCGGGTTTTTTTTAAGAGAGTCTGTAAAACTGCTGATGTTTTCTCTGGTTGGATATGCTTTGAGTGGGCAAAGCCGAGGTCGATAAATCGAAAGGAGGAATGTGATTGGGAGCCTGGTTTTGTGGTGACGGATTGCCTACTGTTTTCTTTACAATTGCGGTCTTTTTCTTTCGTTTTGGGAAGACATAGGTATAGCTGTAGTTCCCATTCTCATTGGAATCTTCGTCCGGGAGGTCTGCAAGTGGAGTGAACGTGTTTTTGAGAGCCACCGTTTCTTCATCAGCGCTTGAAACCAACTCAGCGAATGAGAAGGGACTTTGCGAGTAATTTTCGGCGGGTCATACTCACGTGGTCTACGTATGAGGGGCAACTCTTTGGGGACGGGTCATGTTCTGCATTACATCGAATACACAGAGGCGAAACGAAAGTACATGTTGATTCGTCATGGATCTCAGCGCACTTGCCGCATCGAGCCTTATTATCGCACATCTTGGCTGAGTGGCCGTACCGTTTACAGTTTGTGCAAACCAAGACTTTCGGGACGAATAGGCGGACCGGGATCAACGCTTGATTGATTTCGAGTTAGTCAGGAAGAGCGGTTCCCTCGAACGTTATGCGGAATGAGTGACTTGGATCATAAACGATATCTCTCCTTCTTTGCGAGAGGCGACCAGCTGAACAACTTCCAGAATATTCACCGAGGGAGCATTTGGGTTTCGGAATTTGCCAACGCCATTTTCTAAAATGTGTAGCACGCTCAACGAGGGGTCATCCATGACCCCGTCTATCTCTACCTCCTCACTCGGAATGTATACTCTGTACTGCTTGAAGAGCTTGTTTTTCACGATCGCATTAGCATCGTTACGATCTGATACCACTATGCGAATTTTCCTAAGAGTAACCTTGCGAATTTCTTGGATAGAGCGATAATTCTTGTGGAGATCATTAGAGATTGTCGTGGTATCCAACGGTTTTTCAATTTGACGGAAGAATACGATAAAGGGGGACTTGGCTGTGGCGGGGTATGCTCTGGCTCTCGGCGATTTTTCTGGAACAGTCAAATCAGGAGGGTCGAGCGGCCACCTGATCTTTCACACTGTATAAACACAATAGGAAGCGAACAATGGTACTTATCCTGATAAAAGATCGTCCAACGGAGGAAACAATAGGCTGAACTCACAACACCACTATCGACGACTGATTTGTAAACACGACCGTTCTCGACAGAAGCTAAACGTGGAATGAAATCGTGTATTTATTAGGAAAATTTTGACATCTTCTGATTCCTTACGCCCCCAGGAGCATCGAACTTATTATGCGCAGTAATGAACTGGAGTCCTGGAAGTTGCCGAAAGTCTCCTTTAACAAATTTCTCTTCATCTATAACGAGAAATACGGTTTGGGGGTGTAGAGATTCTGTGCACGTGATTTCCCCACCATATTCTGCCGTACATCGGCAGAAAGTGAAAGCCTAGAAATAAACCGAAACAAACTGCGTTTCACTGCACGTACATATACAATTGCAAATGAATGGCTAACGACGTAGGTAACAATGCCGAGTACTACGTCTACATCCCATCTCGAAAAGTGGAAATTGATGGTGTGGTTTCTGCAGTGAGCCTGACGTGTGAAGACATTATGGAAGGAGTGAGGCGACTTCCAAATTCTGGAATGCAAACAATTACATGTAGCATCAATGGTAGATGGAAGAAAAACGTAATGAGCTCCTGTCTGTCTGTCTGTCTGTCTGTCTGTCTGTCTGTCTGTCTGTCTGTCTGTCTGTCTGTTTGTCTGTCTGTCTGTCTGTCTGTCTGTCTGTCTGTCTGTCTGTCTGTCTGTCTGTCTGTATTGTTTCCCTGAAATGGGAGGCTCCCATACAAATGAAACACTAACCTTTGCCTAAGGGAACGTCCATTAATTAACACACACAAAAAGTGACTTTTTATGCCCCCCCCCCCCCCTCTTGTAACGTTCATTATTTTTGGATAGATTGTAACGATTTCCCAACCCCCCTACCCCTTACTGCGTGACATAATTCCCTAAGTCGAGAACTTATCACGGAACCAAATTTGGCATGTGAGAGTTTTTGGAAGCAAGAAATGTTTCTATGTTAATTTGAGACCCCTTCTCTCTCTGGGAAGGGAGGCTCTCATACAAATGAAACAGAAGTATCTGCAGAACTCAAGAACTAATCAAGCAAATGGAACCAAGTTTGGCATATGAGATTTTCTGGAAGCAAGAAATGTTTCTATGGTGGTTCGAATCCCCTTCCCTCTATAAAAGAGGGGATCTCATACAAATGAAACTGAAATTGCTGCCTAACTCGAGAACTAATAAAGCAAATGGAACCAAATCCGGCATGTTTTTGAAGGGCGGTCCGGCGGTTTTTGAAGGGAAGAAATGTTTTTACGATGGATCGAGACCCCGCCTTTCTTTGGTAGGAAGGGGTTGTCATACAACTGAAACACAAATTTCAACATTTCAACATGAGACTTATCCCTTCTAAGGAGTGTATCGAATATAAGCAATCCACATACATTTGCGTTGTACGCATGTATTTGTGATGTTTTTTATGCTCTAAACACTGCATGCTGTGCGTTTGACTGTCAGCTTTCTTTTGTTTACTTGTTTGTGCGGTTCAAATTTTGCGTTTTCAAAATGTCACGTATTGAAAAGGAAGTGAAAATTAAGGTTCTGGACACATGGCTAAGTGAGAAGGGTATTACTATGCGAAAATTGGCGAAGCGGTTTGGAATTCATCATGCGAGTGTTAAAACCATCATTTATAAGTTTGGGGAACACTATTCTTTGGATGAGCTACCAGGAAGAGGCAGAAAACCCGGTTCTTCCAACCCGAAACTGGAGCAGAAAGTGATATCTCTAATCATGAAGAACAAATCAATGTCAATACGTGATTTGGCCAAAACAGCAGGAACGAGTATCGGAATGATCCAGCGTATCAAGAGGCGAAACCACCTGAAGATCTACAAGAAGCAGAAAATCTCGAAACAAAGTGCAGAACAGAAGAAGCGAGCAGCAACAAGGGCCCGGAAATTGTATTCGCGTCTTTTGCAGCGTCCGGATGCATGCGTTTTGGTGGACGATGAGACCTATGTAAAGGAGGACTCAAAAACCCTTCCAGGTCCACAATACTTTACTGCCGTCGTTGGGGAGGATGTGAGCGATGCGGACAAGTCGATTCAAGTGGAGAAATTCGGTCAAAAGGTACTGGTATGGCAAGCAATATGTTCCTGTGGTTTGAAGTCAACCATTTTTTACACTACCGGAACTATAAATGCGGAAATTTATCGATCTGAGTGTCTCCAGAAGAGATTATTGCCTTTATATAAGAAGCATAGTACACCTCCACTGTTTTGGCCGGATTTAGCGTCGGCTCACTATGCCAAAACCACTCTCAATTGGCTTGCGGAAAAGGGTATAGATTTCGTTGAGAAAAATATCAATCCACCAAATTGCCCTCAGCTTCGACCCATCGAACGTTACTGGGCAATGGTGAAGAGGGTCTTCAAGAAGACTGGTAAGGCAACTGGGAACATGCAGGAGTTTAAAAAATATTGGGCTCAAGCGTCCAAAAAATGCGATGTAACACTTGTCCGGAACTTGATGAAGAGCATTCGATCCAAAGCTCGAAGATTCGTGAAGAAATAACTTAAATTTCATCCGGTCTTCATTACGTTCAAGTTTAACCTCGTACAATAGAGGATCAATTTTTTGTATGAATAAAATATCGGTTTTCAAAATAATTTGAAAGAAAGTTTGTGGATAGCTTATTTTCGATACACTCCTTACTCGAATGCACGAACCTTTCTTTAAACGTTACCCATAAGATCTTGTACAACGTTTGGACCAGCTGTTTTTTGTGTCGAAATCAATTTTTCTTCATATCTTCCTCCGATATCACTGCGTTAGGATTATTCCGAAGTGGCTGCTCCATGATTGCCAAGTTCTTCTCAATTCGCAGCAATTCCGATGTGTTCGGGGGATTGAGATGCTTCTGCACGAAGCCTTGTATCACTCCAGAAAATCTTCCGAGACATGAAGCTTAATCTGACCAGAAAAGTGTAGGACCATCGCGTGGCCTCAGAAGTGAAAGTTGATGCTTTTGGAGGCATCCTATAGGTATATCTGCCCATTAACCGTCCCGGTTGTCACGAATGGAGCGCTCCGCTTTCCACACGAGACAATTGCTTGCCACATCATGTATTTTTTAGGAAAACTTTGACATCTTCTGTGCTCTCAGGAACGTCGAACTTATTATGCGCAGTAAAGAACAGGAGCCCCGCAAGTTGCCGAAAGTCTGCTTTCAGATAAGTCTCTCCATCTATAACGAGAAATGCGGTTTGGTCAACAACTGGGTGTAGAGCTTCTGTGCACGTGATTTCCCCATCATATTCTGCCGTTCATCTGTAGAAAATGAAAACCCTGGACGTTTTCGACATTAAAAGAAATTTGACGCGTCGTTATCCGGGGACCGAATTTCATCAGGTCAACCGAAATAAATTGCATGTTACTGCACGTACATATAAAAATGCAAATGAAATAGCTAACGACGTAATTTACAATGCCGAGTACTACGTCTACATCTCATCTCGAGAAGTGGTGTGGATTCTGCAGCGAGCCTGACGTGTGAAGACGTTATGGAAGGTATGGGGCGACTAACAAATTCTGCTTCGTCTACCATTGAAATTCTGGAATGCAAACAATTGCATGCAGCATCAATGGTAGATGGAAGAAAAACGTATTCTCTGTCTGACTCGCTACAAGTGACCTTTGCCGGATCAATTCTCCCAAAATTTGTTGAAATTGATAAGGTTTTTTTTTCTCAGTACGCCTTTTTGTACACAGTCTGTCTGTGTTATTTTTTCAAGGTTCGGGAAACCCTTATGTACTGACCTGACAAGGTTGACATTTAAGAAAACACCGACTTTTAAACCTACTAAGCCCGTTTCCTTGTTACACAATCGGACCTCCCCATGGGACTGCTCTATGGTATTACTTCGTGGAGGGTCTTGGCCATTTGCCATTTAGCTCCTACTCCTTGTTACAACAATTTTCCTCTCGCCTTACTTGGTTAAGCCATTCAGCTCCTACCCTCAACGTCGTCGAATTGAGTAGTCCCCGACGTCGGATCTACCCTTCTCCGGCGGAGGGTTACCTGCCTGTGTATCCCGAAAGCTAATGACGGTGAGCCTTCCCACATACCAACTCAATCGACTCGAGTAATCCCGACTGCGTAACTACCCTACAACATCACCCGAGATCGACAATCCGCTACTACACTCAACCACTCGTTTATTAATTCTCTCGCCCTTTTCGCTGTAGAGCCGACATCATTTGCGTAAAGGTTCCGTTAATCGCATTCGAAACACTTACGGCACGACACATTCTATATAAGACGTTAACTGGGCTGGTATCTGCCCCACTGATGGCAAGCATCTCGCTTCGCAATGTTTCGAATCGTAGGCAGTCAAAGACCACGTGCTCTAGTGTCTCTTGGATTTCTGCGCACTCCGGATAGAAGGGTGACCCTGCGTGTCCTAATCGATGCAAGTATTGCCTGATGCAACCATGGCTAAACAGTAACTGCGTAAGGTAGAAGTTTACCACTCCGTACTTCCTTTTCATCCAGATTGGCAAATCCGTTCACCCCCGTGTTCCATTCTCGTTGTATTTAGTCACCGACTCCGCTCTCACCAGCATTCGGACTCCTCTGATATTTCTCCACTGATAACATTCACTGTCCTCCACGAGAGTGATGCCAATCGGGATCGTTCCGGCAATGACGTATCCCTAGTAGCACACATGTTGCCATTAAGTTGAGAAAACATAAATGTGCCTTGGTTAGTGATAATCGAGTTGCTGCAACTAATTATGATCGTGGTGTGCTACTTGGGATACTGCCTCCGATGAAATAGTTCGGTACGCACTAACGACTCGCATGGCTATGAGCCTGAACTTCAGCGTCAGCATACCGTTGTAAATCCCGTTCCAAAGTGTTGGGCTAAAGGTGAATCCTTGCGGAACGCGAGCCGTGATGTTCACCGATATCCGCCCCACAGAGGTCTCGTAAATCAGCACCCGGTTCTGAAAGTAACTCTTCAGAATACAGCACAGGTAATCAGGGACCCTCATTCTGTGCAATGAATCGGCAATAGCTTTTCAGCTGGCACTATGGAAGACGTTCTTAACGTCGATCGTTACAACAGCGCAATATCGATCGCCTCTCCGCTTCTTTGAGGACGCCTTTGCGGCTGTCTCGACCACTGTGTAAATGGCATCCATCGTAAACTTCTCTTTCCGGTAACCGAATGGAATCCCCGATAGCCCGTGCTCGTCCTCGGCAAATTCCGTTGACCTGTTCAGGATGATCCTCTCCAGGAGGTTCCCGAGCGTATCTTACAGGCATATTGGCTTGTACGATGTTGGATCCCCCGGATGCTTTTCTGGCTTCGACAGCAACACTAATTTCTGTATTTTCCACCTGTCCGGGTAGTGGCCTTCCTCAAGACATGACTGTAGCAAATTCCTGAACGAGCTCCTCGTTTGAGACTTGTATTCCCTCAACGTTACTCCGTATTTCCTTAAGCTGTACGGTGTACGTGGTCACGTCGTTGGCTCGTGCGCCGGGAAGAGTCCATCTACAATGTCTGCCTGTCCCTTTTAGACGTGGAAACTACTGAATCACTTGGCATTAAAATTTGTATACAGGAGTTTTTGGGGTCGGGGAAGGTTATTATGATGGTTAGAGACCCCTGGTTAGGGGTCTCTCATACAAATGAAACACAAATTTCTGCATAAATAGAGAATTAATCAAGCAAATGAAACCAAATTTGGCATGTGGGGATATTTGGAGGCAAGAAATGTTTTTATGGTGGCTTGAAACCCCTCCCCCTCTGAAGGCTCTCATACGAATGAAACAGAAATTTCGGCATAACTCAAGAGCTAATCTAGGAAATGAAATCAAATAAGGCCTATGGAGGTTTTTGAAGGCAAGAAGTGTTTTTCTGGTGATTTGAGACTCCTCCTCTCTCGACAAGGGGTGGACTGTCATACGAATGAGACACAAATTAAAAGTAAACATGAAAATTATACCTACTGTTATGCAGGAGTTCTTGAGGCTGAGGATGGTTCTTATGATGGTTTAAGATCTTTCCCTCTTCTAGAAGGGGGGCATTCATACAAATGAAACACAAATTTCTGCAAAACTCGAGAACTAATCATGCAAATGGAACCAAATTCGGCACGTGAAGGCAAGAAATGTTTCTATGGTAGTTCAAGGGCCCTCCCTATCTGGAAGGGAGGTTTTCATATGAATGAAACATTTGTTTTTTACATAATATGTGATCTAATCCACCAAATTGAACCAAATTTGGTATGTGAAGGTTTTATAAAGTCAAGAAATGTTTCTATGCTGGTTTGAGACCTCTCCTTCTTTTTGTAGGGTGGGCTCTCAAAAGAATGAAATACAAATTTCAACCAAACATGAGAATTATCCTGGCAACTAAAACTCAAATTACACACATCAACAAACAAAAGTATTAAGAAAAACTAATTCTAGTGATGTAGAAGGAGATGTTCGCTCATCATTTTTCCAGGTGCTTGCGCAATTTTCAAAAAACTGACAGCGATAATAATGCGTTAAAAACACTCTAAAGTACTTCTACACATTTTTTCAAGAGAAAATACCCAATGGTCTACAGTGTTTTTTCCGTGGACACCTTTCACACGCGAACGCCAGGACAATTCTGAGCAAAGGTTGATCATTCGTGGCTCGTTTGACCTCTGACCGTTCGCTCTGACCCTTCGACCCTTCGCTCTGACCCTCCGCCACCTCAACAGGCGGATTCGTCCATGTCTTTACCTACCCCGCAGTGGGCTGTTAGGTAAAGGGTTACGTCCTTGGTTCAAGTACTACTTTACCCATGCCCTTTCGCTCAATTTTCAATGCTTCTATTCTATTTCCAACCTACCGTACACTGACGGAACTTTCAACACTTTCTCTTCATTACTTTCATTCTAGCAAACATTACTGTCCACTCTTGGTGCCTCATGGTGATGAGCAAACATCTCCTTCTACACGGCCTGTCGTTTCAACTTAGTTTTGAGTCGTTTTTGACTCACTTTCGTCAAAAGTGGAGTCATTCAAATTTGAGTAAATGCTACTGGCATTGACAAGTCGACAAATCAAAAACATCGACTCAAATCAGATGGATGCTTTTGATTTGTCATCATACATCATAATCTCCACGCACGGAGAATACAAAAACATAACAGTTAGAGTTTTAATATAGCTAAATGATTTGCGAAATTGTTTTTTTTGGGTAGAGCGAACACAGCTGGCAACACCTTGAATCGGAAAATCAGAAAAAAAATCGTAAGTAGATAACATTTAATAACAAATCAACATTACATCCAGATCCCTCGAAAGTTTAATAAAATAAGTTGTGTAACTTTTCGTAATACATAATACTAGATGGCTTATTAAACTTACCTAAGCAAGTGTATAAATAGTTAAATGTTGCTTTCAGCTAAAATACTTTATGACTTATATTTATAAATGTAATCGATCGTTTCATATGTGGCTACGTCAAGGGACACTTACCCTATTTTTGGATTATGACTATAATTTCATGGTCCTCACAAAATTTAGTTCGTGGAGTTGATTTATTCTGAATTTGCGATATCCTTTCAGATTGACAAAGTAGTCGGATTAAGCCAGTTGATTTTTTTAAAACCAATTAGCAAAGCTGGAACTTTTATTCACTGCATCATTCAGATAAACGGAATATTTAATTATTCGATGGTAGATGTACCAACTTCCTTATCTAATTTGAAGATACTAAATATTTACAATAGAGAATTGAAATGAATGACTCCTGTGTGAAAGAAGTTCTCAAACTGTGGCAAACGTTAGTATGCGAATCTCAACAGCAATCACCTCTTCTTTTTTTTTTTTAAACATTGTTTCATTCTAAATCATAACAAATTCGTCCTGGAAAGTGGGCGTGCCCTAGAACCCCGCTTCGCACGTTTAGCATGTCACTCGTCGGACTCGGTCGACTCTCGCTCTGGCTGCGTTGAACGTAATTAGCCACAAGCCGATGGGACAATTTTTCACTTTCACGCTTCTCACTTTCTTGATCCTCTGCCTTTGCCCGTTGCTGCTTCGGGCGATGATCCAGAGCACGACGACACGATCCATCGTCTCAATTTTCGTCCCAGCACATGTGTGTTTGACTTTTAGTAGAATGTTTGTTTTGCTCAACTGCCAACCAAAACGATAAATTCATCTCAAATTAAGTACGTTTTCGCTGGCGTCGGGCAGCAATTAAGCGTACCGTCGTTATATCGTACGCCCGCGATGATGATGACGATGATGATGCTGGTGATGAAGATGATAATGAAGATATTAGGATTGAATCCTTTTTCACGGGTGTATGAATATAATGTGACAATATTTTGTTAATATGACACTCTTTCACAATCGAGCGCAAGATGCTTCAGAAAATTTATGTTTGTTTCGTCTTCTGCGGCCAGATTGAAGCTATAGTAATGAGCTCCAACATGTGATTGTGATTTTACGTAATTTATCACACGGGTACATGTGTAACCAGATCAATTGTTGATAATTATGTTTCGTTTAGAAGAAAGCCCTAAGCATATGCTATAAGAACCAGAAAATATCCACTTTTTAAAAGTAATAATATATTTTGTTTATGTTTTCGGCTTCAATTCTTGGCCAGTGTACCTGGTGCACAAATTTGATATTCATATGCGATCTAAGCGATATTGATTGAGATCTCCATGTGTCCCCAAATACAATGCTTGAATTTCAATATTATAGAGCAAATACATTTGAACATTTTCCATATCATTTTCATATTAGTCTTCATCCTACTCGAAATCAATTAAATGACGCGAATGGCCCGGTTTCTGACGTTTTTGGTTGTTCTTAAATGTAAGCATGTTTGCTAAGAAAAGAAACCAATATATTTAATCTCCAATCTCTTGATTCAGCTATGGATGAATATAGAAACATCAGATTATTATGTAAACAGTTACCATAATGTGTGCGTTAAAATAATGAACTTATATTGGATGGCGATGAAGAAAACATTACTGATGGTAACACTGGACGACAAAATCCGAAAGACCCAGAGCTCCATGCCGGTTCCTGTTAGCATGGGTCCCAAAACCACCGAGTATCGTATTTTGACTTCATGCGATTTGCATTTTTCTTCACAAATTGGCATCAAAAATTAAAATTTTGATATAGAACCACTCAAAAACCGTTTCAGCGGGGTGAAATCATAAGTCATTAAACTATTTGATAGGGAAAATCTGGGAAAACCAAAATTTCACGCACGAAAGATTCTAGCTATTATCAATACCTTTCATGTGGTGTATAGAAATTCTCGAAATATTTTGTAAATTTCGAGTCTTATCAAATTTGGTGAGAGGACTTCAAGTTTTTCCTTCCTCTCCAGAATCATATCAAAGATGATCTTAGCTCACTTTGTGAATTGCTTTCAAGATCAGCGTGGTATGCATCCAAACATTGAAAATAAAAAACAATTTTAGTCATCTTTGAGAACCATGCTGAGAACCAACTGGCTCTCCAAAAGATTCGGAACATCCGTGAAAGTGGCCAATTCTTGGAAGTAGCCCCGAAAGGACCTTTTTGTGCAATCAACATTTAGTTTATGAAAGTAAGATGAACTTCAATTTGTGGTATGAAGATATCTCTTCAGAGCACATATGGTGGCCACCCGGAAGATCCGGAGCATCCGTAAAAATGTCCAGTTCTTGGAATTAGTTCCAAAAGGACGATTTTATTTGCAATCAACATTTAGTTTATGAAAATACAATGAACTTCAATTCGTGGTCTGAAGATATCCCTCCAGTGGTCATATGGTGGCCACCCGGAAGATGCGGAACATCCGTAAAAATGACCAGTTCGTTGAAATACCTTTTTTTTGCAATCAAAATTTAGGATATGAAAGTAAAATAAACTTCAATTTGTGGTATGAAGATATCCCTTTAGAGCACATATGATGGCCACCCGGAAGATCCGGAGCATCCGTAAAAATTGCCAATTCCAAAAGGACAATTTGTTTTGCAATCATTATTTAGTATATGAAAGTAAAATGAACTTCAATTTTTGGTCTGAAGATATCCCTTCAGTGGTCATATGGTGGCCATCCGGAACATCTGTAAAAATTGCCAGTTCTTGGAGTCCCAAATGAACGACTTTATTTTTTGCAATCATTATTCAGATTATAATTGCATTGAAAATCAATGTGACGTACATCAGCACATTGATAAAATATAAATAATTTAAGTATTGTCAAAAATTTTAGAACCATGCTGGAGGTAGTCCCTGAAAGTAAAATGAACTACAATATGTGATCTGGAGATGTCCCTTCAGAGGTCATGAGGTAGCTATCCAGAAGAATCGGAACATGTAATTACCTATTAGTTTATGAAGTTGAAAAAAAAAACCCAAATTGGTCTGATAATTTCTATTCAGTGCTTATATGGTGGCAACCCAAAAAACAAGGATGTTAGCAGCCGAGTTATTTGTGATCTTACGGTTATCCCACTACAGGACGCCGCATTGTATTGGATTCCATAGGAGTGCTTACTGTACCGACTTTCGCTTTCCACAGTACAAAGGAGAACACTTATTCGTCGACATCATCGTTTTGAATTGCGATATCTGTTTCTTCAGTCATGGCATGCACCATGGATTCGTTAGCTGCTTTTACCAATGCTTCATCCATGTTGATGTCTAACTCATAGAACATCTTTTTCCTCAACACGCCCTGATCCAAGCCTCCGAAATAATGATGATAAACAGTCTGTAATTTTTACAGACATGGTTGCATTTATACGGAATATTAAAAATATCTCTATACTATTGGTAATTGTAAAAACACCGAAAAAGTATTTAATAAAATAAATTCAAATTCGATGTCTTAGATATCTTAGAAAAATAAAACGAATCCCTGGTGATTTAGTTATCTCTCGAGTAGTGCGCTTAGATCAGTATAAGTTGCAGTAACTTGATTATAACTTTATAAATTAAATAGAACTAGGGTAGGCAACGGCTTCTGCTCCCCAGGACCCTATTCCAAGCATGAGGTAAACTTGAACTTACAACACTCATCTTTTGCAGCATGGTGCTTCATCTAATGAAGCATCATACTGCAAAAACTTGGCAGACAGGGAGGGGGGGGGGGCGAGGTCGAAAAAGTCTACGTTTGTCTACGATGGGGAAGGGGGGGATATACCAAAAGTCTACGTAGACCTTTTTTCTCTACAAAACGGATATTCAAACCTTCTACGCAGAGAAAATTACCGTCATAACAAACATATTCCAGGTAAACCCAAACAAAAAATTAGTTTATTTTGGCCGTAAACATAAACTTGCTTTCTTTCTAACATGTTCTATGTTTAAAACCAACCCTAGCTGCAAACTTGTTGCCATTCGGTTGAGACATTATAAATATGATTTGCTGAGTCATAAATAAGTCACTACAGATATTAAAGGTCGTGGTTTGCTACATGGGAAGTGACATCGATGTATGAAATTAAAATCATATTATGTTTATTTTCAACATATTAATGATACGAATAAACGTACAAATTTTGGATTTTAGTGGTTGCGTTCTAAATTTAATTTATTTATTCCATGAGTCTTGGTTATCTTAGTCCTCGATTGAGCTTAAATACTAACATGTTCCAGTTTCAAGAAGTTTGCTTAGAGATGCACTGCACACAGTTTCGAGCCCTGAACTTTGTAAAAATTTAAGCAATACATCAAATCAGTATAATATGGCAGCTAATTACATAATAGAGCATAATATCCCGTTCACGCTACAATCTATATTACGTGATATAGACACTCTTCATATTAGCATCTATACATCTAAAGACTATCTACGTTAAATTTCGGACACCAAAATAAAAGTACCAAACCAAATTTACACATTATTCAAAAATACCGATTGTTTATTTCACAATAATAGATTCATATCTACATTAGAAAAAGTTGATTATGATTTGAATCCTTCTTTCTATTAAATTCTCGAACTTTCTTTGACACACTAGTATGAGATCAGGTTCCTTACGAAATCCTTGGAAACACCCGCCGTGACGATTTTCCATCATCTCTTGAAATCACCGGTGCCATTTGCTTTCTTCTTAGTTTCGAAAAGTTTCTGCTTAACTAGAGACCAGTACTTCTCTATTGGGCGAAGTTCTGGACAGTTTGGTGGATTGGCTGTTTTTTGGCACGTATTTGCCCTCTTGTACCTTATACCATTCTCGGACGGATTTCGCATAGTGACAAAACAGACTGGACAGTCATGGTTTCTGATAAACAATTTTCAACCACAACTACATATGGCCTGCCAAATCAAATACTTCTTCGAGAATGTGGTCACCTTCTTTGTCCGAAAATACTTGGCAACGGCGTTCCTTTGCATTGCGGTATAAAACGCCAGACCCTGAAGCTATTTAAAGTTTTTGAGTACGTATGTTTGGTCATCCATGTTGACAAGAAAATTGGTATCAAGCACCTTAGCACGACTTTTTGCAGTGAAATTTTGCATGTCATCATAGTTGGGCACCTTTTTCACTTTGTACGCCTCAGTCCTTGCCCCTGCTTCACTTTTTGGACGTATGATTTTGAATTCCCCGCCACATACTTTCGATTTGTTCCACTTCCAACCTTCCGATTCACAGTCAAGTGCTGGCCAAATGATTTGCAAACACACAACACGGTACTTTTGGGAATTTTAGTTTCTTGGCAGGATCGCGTACCGATAAATTCGTATTTCGCTGCCGTTCGTAAAAAATGCGGGTCCACTTGATTCGACGCCATTTTACTGAATGTAACAAAAATGTAAACATGTTGTTCCATGAAATAAAGTGGAGAGTTTCAATTGTCACATGAGCGAAACATTTTAGCGATCCGTGAAACAATTCAAAATCTACACAGAAATAAATGTGTCCGAAATAAACGTTGACAGGCTTGCAACTCAATGGTAGGTTTATGATGTCAACCACCCAAGCAACACATCTCTGTCATAATTGGTTGCAGAATCTTGATTGTGGCTTAATTGAGTCACATTGCAGTTGCTTTGACTTATTTGCAACAAGAGGGCTACTAGGGCATTGAGTGTTTTTATTTATACGTGAATGAGATGATATTTTATAGTTAACTTGCTTCCATTTGACAAACATTTAGTGCATTGGCGTCCCTAGACAATTAGTTTGGAGGGGGCCTGGAGGGGGCCTGCGCGAAGGATTTTTTTCGTTTATAAGAATATTGAAAAGAGTCAAAGACGAAAGTAGCGTAATTGTTGGGGAAAGGTTATTTTAATTGATAAATCAAGACAGGATTAATCGATTGATTAGTTCTATTCTGCACCTCGGTGAGAACTCACACGAGGTTACTGTAGTCACCTTACTCGATTCTTTTGAGGCGGCTTAACTCATCTGAGGCGGAGAATAGTCCTGAATCTATATAGAGTCAAGTTTCAACTAAAAATTTTAAAATTTCAAAGAACAAAATTGATTCAATGAACGTTTTAAATTTATATCAAAATTTAATTTGGATTGGATAACGCGTTTAAAATCTTCAAAATTGTGTCGGTTGATACTGATTCCTTCACAACTCCGTTCCCAATTATTAATTTAGCCAGATTTGAAAATCGGTTCTGCGTCATGATACTTCTCAGTCATGTATTTATGCCTCTCATGGCTGAGAAGTTAAGCGAAAAGTTGAGAAGAAAAATTAAGCGTTTTGATATGCAGCTAAAATTTAGCTTAAAGTTGCTCCTGGCAGAAAAGTCTGAAAATACCTGGGGCATAGTGTCCCAAAAAACCGTCAGGGGTTTCCATATATTTTTTAAATAACTATCAAAATGAACTAAAAAAATGAAAAAAAACCTGACACCTGTTCCACGACTATGTTTTCTTCAAAAAATTTAAATATCTGAAGTATTAGGATATACCTACCTATCTCTTATTTTTGCATATTTACTTTTGTTCATTTGTCCAGATTGTTTGGAATTCTGTAAATCAATTGGTACATTAAATTAAAATGTAATCACTTCTTTACTTAGCAATTTCACATCTCTAATTAAACTTACTCTATTACTGAATAAAAAAAAATCAAAATTCAGAGATTTCTTCCAGTTTCCACAATGTGTACATTTTTCAACCATTCAGTGGAATTCGACTTAAGTTACTTATTAAAAAACTTTTTGAATGTTCTGTGTGCAAATCATCAACCAAGGTTGTTTTAAAGTAGAATTCTATGAAAAACACAATGAAAATTTATAGGTTATATCGAGCTAAATTTCTAAAGAGCTTTCAAAAAATTTGAAGGAGAATCCCGATGATTATTTCATCTTAAACCTAATGAAAACTTCACGGCAGTTCGAAAGAATCATCCATGGGTAATTTAAGATTTTGATTGACATTGATAGTATTCCAGGGTATCGCAATTCCATGGAAATTTTTCAAAAGTTTTTGAATGTTTGGCAAAAGAATGTTAACAACTACAGTATAGGCAAAAATAACAAATGCACAGTTTTGAATTTTTAAATTTTCAAGTACAGTCTCTAAAAAGGCATCAAATTCGCTTTGTTAGAAGGTCTGGCAAAAATACAGTTTTAAATTATTTAAAATTGGAAAGTTCTACAAGAATGAACTCTTTAGCAAAATAGTTCATTCTTATGAAATAAACTATTTTGTAAAAGGTTTTTTAAATTTTCTAAGATGGTGGATCGGAAGTTATTTTGAAGAATTTGGAGCACAGTTAATAATTTTGACCCAGTTTGAAGATATTTCCAATGTCAAAACATCTTAAGAGACGTAAACTCTCGAGTGAAGTGGATGTAATGTTGATATATCCGAACTATGGTTTTCTTTTTTCGTTAATTATGGTTTTCTTGATAAAAGTACAAACTTTTCATCCTATGAGGTACAGTGGGGTAAGTGTGGGGAAGAAGGTATGCGCACTTTACTCCTTCAGAAATAGTTACTCATTCAAACTATTTCTGAAGGGAGCAAAGTACAAGAACAACTTACTCTGGGAAAAAAAAACCTACAATTCCGTAGAGATTTTGAATAGTGTTTCATTTCAAATTAGTAATATATTAGGAAAAAAACCTGGGGGGGGGGGGGGCTACAGAATGCTGGAGGCACCCCCAGTAGTTACGCCAATGATTTAGTGGAGAGTTTTAGCGCATGTAGGACAAAGAAGAAAATACAATAAAAGGTCTGGGAAGATGTCAATTTGCGTTGGAAAACTTTCAAGGAAGATAAACTGAACTTGATATCTAGTGTGAACACAAAAATAGCCGCATATGCTTTTATTGTAGACTGCATTTTGCGACAAAAGTGAACGCAGATCAACGCAAAAGCATCCACAAGGCAGATATTTCGTTGAAGAAAATAAGGCCACTCAAGATTCTGTAGCAACGCCAGGAAGAAATTCTTTGTTAGGTCGACGAGAACGGAGCCACGGAAGTTCTATGGATAGAATCACGTTTTGTCGAAATCATTGGACTTGACATCCAAGAAACAATTCCACCAGAACCTTAGTAGCACACCACGATCATAAATTGTTGCAGCAACTTGAGTATGACTAACAAACGCACATTTATGTTTTCTCAACTTAATGACAATATGTGTGCTACTAGGGAACTTCCGCTGATGAACTTTAATTATTGGTTCAAGCAGCCATGGTGTGGGCATCTTTAGCATTTGCATAATTGATTGTTGTTATTTTTTATTTATGCAGTATGTTTATGAAACAAAATAAAAATTAATAATTGAATAACCTGATTGTTTGAGTTTTATTTCATAAACCGTTCCGCAAACCACCACAGCCACATATTGTAGAACATTTTCCATAAATAAAAAAAAATGAATTTGATAAAGTCTACGTAGACTTTTGGGGGGGGGGGGGGGGTGTAGTGTAGTGGTGTAGTGGTCTTAACAATAATCGCTGATCAACCTGAAGTTTTATAATAACAAGAAGAAACCATTATACAGACCTTTGATAGGTTCAAGATATTTTTCATCAAACTTGACTTTTGTGTAAATTTTCTGTAATTTATTATATGTTTGTTTATTTGCTTCGATAAAAAACCTAAAGTCCTATCTCCAACATGCAATATCCTGGCCTTTATGGGTTGCCATTCAAATGAAAATGTTCAGATCACCAATTCACTCAATCCACTTTCATAAAATGAATAATGATTGCAAAAAAAAATCGTCCATTTGGGACTACAAACATACCTCGATAAAAAAAAACATTATTTTTCGGCTTTATTCATCGTTTTTTCACTCAGCATAACTCAACCATATAAGTCGTTGTTACTAGTAGTTTCTAAATTTTATCATGTATGCAGTGATCATATCATTTTTTATGATCGGGTTGTGGTTTGCAAGAAATCGATGACAAAAGTCAAATAAAAAAGTTGCTTATATCGAGGTATGGCTGTACTTCCAAAAAGTGGCTATCTGGATTGCCACCATATGATCACTGAAGGGATACCTTCAGACCACAAATTAAAGTTCATCCTACTTTCATAAACTAAATTTTGACTGCAAAAAAAAGTTCTTTCGGGGCTACTTCCAAGAACTGGCCAATTTTACGGGTGGTCTAGATCTTCTGGAGAGCCAGTTGGTTCTCAGCATGGTTCTCAAAGATGATGAAACTAAAATTGTTTTTTACTTTCAATGTTTGGATGCATACAGCGCTGATTTTGAAAGCAATTCACAAAGTGAGCTTAGATCATCTGATATGATTCTGGAGTGGAAGGAAAAACCTGAAATCCTGTCACCAAATTTGATAAGATTCGAAATTTACAAAATATTTCGAGAATTTTTTTGCACCATATGAAAGGTATTGATAATGTATGATGTATGATATGTACTACCACCCATTGTAGTACTGAAACTACGTCCGACAGCAATAGGCTCTCTTCTCTGTTAGACTTGATCAAGCTTTAATAACCACTGATTATCCTAGTCATGCCATTGTATGAAGGGCCAAAAAGGGGTTGGATGGATCGATAGGCAACATCACTTATACGTATCCACAGGGATATAATGAATCTCCTTCCAACAACAAGACTGAACAATTAGTCATAAGAGCAAGCTATCTAACATAAGGATGCCCCAATGGGCGGGGAGAAGAGCTCGCCCTTTATTCACAAACTGTTAGCAATGGGGAGTTGGCATTTCCCTCTCCCCATCCAGAATGCTTCAATCGGGTGCCCTGATGGTCCCTCCCGTTCCCATGAAATATTTATATAATAGTGTTTATATTTATGTAAATGAAAAATAATACAATCATTCATATCTATTATATACGATTTCCATTCGGTTGATCCTGAAATGCAAGAATTGTAGTCAAGTGTTTTAGTGTAGAGTTCCATGGTTCACGCTTGAGCGCGTTTTCGTTCGTTTACACTGATAGCAGCATTTCACCAAAATCTTGATTTGTGGTATCCTGAAAAAGTTTGTTAAATTTTACAGAACTAACATTTATACATTTTAATTTACTGTTGCCATGGTCACTATTTGCAGCTTGATATTGATTTTATAACATGAATTCGCTTTTATTTTTGCTGGCCTAATAGTTATTGCTCCTGTGTTGGGAAAGCAGGGAAGATTTAATTGACAGAGAGTTAAAGACAAATGGTCATAAATAACAATGGTTAAATCATCTATGAAGTAAAATCGATAAAACAATATCATAAAATATAATGATATTGTGAGTTATGGTACAGTAATGCCAAAAATTGAACTGTAACATCAGACACTAGCCGAATGGAAAACAGCGCTGCACGAATCAAACCAGCTCAGATTTGGAAGAAGGTCTATTCGCAAACAGGAAATGAAAAACACATTAGGTAATAAGTACAAAGTCCTACCATAGATTCCGTTGCAGCTTCTTTTAATCAAGGTACTAAATACTTCTAAATCATAATGATAATTCGACATAAAGGACAAAATAATTAAAAGTATATATAACCTTTAAGGTAAAATTGTAAAAAACAAATATTTATGTTAGAATATAAATCACGAAAACACAATTAATGATAAAAATGATAATAAAAATGATAGAGATGAATGATAATGGCTACGAATACACAATGTCCTATAAGATAAAATATATAGTGAGGGTATATTGTAATATGAACTGAAAATTACATGTGTGCCGACTGCTGTTTTGTTGCAATTGTAGACAAACTTGCGCATCCATTATGAACCAGAAAATTTAGGCAATGTATGACCGCCATGAAAAAAAAAAGAATTTTAAATTTTAAATTATTTTCTAATACCTGACGACCTGGAAGACCTGAAAGATATGAGAATGGAAAATTATGATATGATGTACCGGTCGCACCCCCTCACTTCGCTATTGTCGGATAGACAACATTGCCCAGGCTACGCCAACCAGCGTCTCCATGTTTCAGCTGGCAGTCTTTTGTGATCATATGACTCGTGGAGGCGTGAGCAGTGTTGCCACAGGTACAGATGAATCTGGAAAGGTATTTTGTTTTTTTTTTTTGGTACAGATTTTGTACGGTACAGATTACAGATTTTTGTGCAAGTAGTGCGTGGTGACGGGGATTACAAAATGGACAGTTTCGCCAATATTCTGAGTTCCGAGGATACTTTGTCAACCCAGGCGGAACTGAACTATTCTGCGTGGGCAGTGGAAAACAACATTTCCTTCAACTCTATTAACAAAGGGTTTGAAAGGGTTTGCGTCTGATGGAGCTGCAGTAATGATGGGGTATTCAAATTCAGTGATGTAATTGTTAAAGTCACATTTCCCGGATATGGTTGTTGTCAAGTGTACTTGACTGCTCACTGGCTTTGTGTGCTAGTTATGCTTGCGAAAAACATCCAGACTACATGGAACATCTTCTGAAGGACATCATCATATCAAACAAACCAAAGCGAACTAGTGAATTTCAAATGATTCAGGATATACTCGACCTTCAACCGTTGAAAATGTTACACCAATCGGCTACCAGATCATTGTCAATAGAGACGTTGGTCAAGAGGTGTCATTCTAGGTATTCCGAGTTACTTCTGTTTTTCAAATTCCACTCCAATATTGACAAGAATCAGACCAAATACCACCACATTTGCAAAACTCGATAACCAAGTCGTTGCTGCTCTTTTTGGATTACATTTTACCTCATGTCAACAGGCTTAATAGATTGTTCCTGCCCGAAAGCCCGGAGTTCACAATGTTGTACGAAGAACTGAAACACTTTTTCTTGATTGTTCTTACAAATATTTGTGAAGAATCATACGTGACGTCGTAGTGCAGCGAGAACGCCAGAGATTTAGAAAATCACCTGAAAAGCGAAAATATGATTTATGTTAGGCTAGCAGCGGAAGAAGCGATGACATCGATGGATAGCGAAAAACAAAACATTTTTCGGGGCATATGTCGAAGTTTCTTTGTGGAACTTGTGGTTTGATATCGACGATTGAATTGTATTGAAGGCTGCAACATCAATACCATGTTAAACCCAAGAAACTTTGCCAATCTTTCCAGTATTAGCGTGGCTTTCCCCGGTTGCTATGAAGGAAATTCACAAACACTTGGAGCACGAAATTCGAGCATTGAAGCTCACAATAGACCGGGATGCATTTTGCCTCTCTCTTCAGCCACTGTTGAAAGGATCTTCTCACAGTTGAACAACAACAAAACAAAGCTGAGGAATCGGCTCGGCGATGACACAATGAACTCCATTTTGAAATCTAAGGACCTCATCAAACGGCGGGGTGGGCGGACAAACATGATTCTCACTCAAAACATCTCGACTGCATATTTTGTAAAAAATTTATATGCATCACCGTCCGAACGATGTTTAGTGATACATGTTGTTACAAGCCGATACATGCACATTTTTTTTCAGAGCTGAATTTTGACTCAATAAAACAATAACATTTAGAAAACGTGTAAACATGACTTTTATTTCGGGGCAGATTTTTGGTACAGATTTTCCTGCGATGAAGTACAGATAAAAAAGATTTTTTTGCTACCGGTACAGATAAAAATGTGGCAACACTGGGCGTGAGGTAGGAACTTGTGAGGACCAGAGGTCGGTCGCACCCTCCTTAGAAATTGTCAACTCACCATTTGAAGCCCCCATATGAAAGGTATTGATAATAGCTAGAAACTGTCATGCGTAAAATTTTGGTTTTCCCAGATTTCCCCTATCAAATAATTTAGTGACTTATGATTTCGCCCCGCTGAGACGGTCACCTTTAATATAAATGCTCCAGAAGCATTTTTGGAAATTTATAAGACTTTAGCAAACAATTTTGCACAAGGTATTATGTCGATCTGACTCATCCGAAAAAGTTATGACCATTGAAAGGCAGCATATTTCAGCAAAAAATAGCAACGGTAAACTCCCCGAAAATCCCGGATTCCTTTGATGTCTTGAAAGTCTCAAATGATATATGAGGATTGACCTTCATTGTTTCGTCGGAAAATATCTCGTGCACCTTCGTATATAAGAAGTTACTTTTTTCAGCAAAGTTGTTCAGTAAACCAAGGTCTTAAGGATGGTAAACTTAAATATTCAGAATTATCTCTCTATGCGGCGCTAGTGTGCATGTAAACTTACTTTACAACCAGAATCTTGAGATCCTTGACATAAAGCAAGTTGGCGTCTTCGACAAAGATGTATGGTTAAGCGAGCCCTTTCGGATAGTGTTAACATTAGTTCAGAACTCATCCACTACGTGGCACTAGCGTACGTGTGAAATTTGTGTATTACCTGTGTTTGAGATCTATATCGTGTTAAATTTACCTTTTTCAGGAAAGTTTGTAGTAAAATTATGAGCTTACAGACGATCGACTCAACAGTTCAGAATTATATCACTCCGTGGTGCTACAGTGTACAGTGAAAACATTTTCGTTAACAGCCGTTTCATTTGCAACAACAAAAAAATGCTTCTAATTTTTGTTTAAATTGATGGCCGAAGTTTTTAAATTGAGTTAGGGATATTGAATTAAAAACTATCTGTTCTGATTTAAGGTTGATAGGGTATATGTCCCATACCTTAGCCTGATATGCAGCGGTCTGTTACATTCCCATTGTAACTCATAGTAAGTGAGCTACAAAAGGCATTTAACTAGTTATTTACTTGCAAAGATAAGCTTAATAAGACGATTGTTATTTTAAACTACGACAAACTAAACAACTGACTTTATCAAGACGAAAACTTTCGAGGAATATGGATGTAATGTCGATAAACACAAAATTGGGGCTATTCGTGGCCACAACTTCGGCCCATTCGATCGTTTTTTTTTAATGCAATGATCGTGCGTTTTTTTCCTGATTTTTTTTATTTACACCGTTTCTAATATATTCTCATACAAAATAAAACTCTATTTATTTCAAATCGATAATCCAGATTTTATTGATAACTTTACCCATTATATTGCCATATAATACTGATCAACTACAACATATGAATAACACCGCCCTTAACTTTCTTGACCAGCTCCAGACGTTTTTTGAAACCGAAACAGGCGGCACGCACGACTTCCAACGGCATTTCGCCCCAAATTCGTTTGATTACGGTGTTGAATTGGCTCATATTAGACGCCCTGTGGTCATTTACCTTCTGGTGTACTCTTGTCCTAAAAGTCAGTCAAATTTTCTCGGCACCAGCCCTGAACGAGATTTGCAGTATGCGATGGCGCTCTGTCCTGCTGAAACACATAGTGATCATCTCCAAACACCTCTTGTACATATGGCTTGACAACTTTCTCCAAAACTTCCGTTTTATAATATATGGCATTCACTTTAACGCATTTTCCGATGAAAACCAGTGGTAATTTCGCTTGCAAATTCCTCCCCAAACAATCACTGACGCAGCACTTTGGAACTGTGGAATATTCCTATCACTCTCTGGAACAGTTCTTGAAGAGAGAGCCTACAATCTGTAGTTCTGGACA
This sequence comes from Aedes japonicus, assembly GCA_034211315.2. NCBI lineage: Eukaryota > Metazoa > Arthropoda > Insecta > Diptera > Culicidae > Aedes > Aedes japonicus. The sequence continues at coordinate 42,824 of JASCZW010009202.1, forward strand.
TTGTGGGATTGTTGCAAGGTGAATAACTTTTCGTCGGAAAAGATAAATTCTTCCCCACCGTGCCGCGACAAAAGCAGACTTGCTCTTTCGAGTCGTTTCTGCTTGGAAGGTTCTGAAACTCCGTGAACCTTACGCTGCTTGAAAGCTTGGAATCCGAGGTCATTTTGCAATATATTGTGCATTGACGATCTCGAAACATTCAGATTTGCGGCCATTTTACTCGTGCAGTCCGCACCGTACGAGTACGACCGGATCTCTTCCGGTCATCCAACGAGCAGGTGTCACGGCACCTTCGGATGGTTCGGTACACAAAATCTCGCTTTACTCCGAGGTTTTTCAAATTTCTGAAAATAGCGCCCGGGCGCTCACCTTTCAAAAACTTTTTTTTATCACCACAGCACGAAACTCCTTCATCGCTGGTAAAAGATAAACACCGAATAAAAACAATCGGACATAACCTAAAAGCGTTTGTGTAAACATAGTGCAAAACTACAACAACACATACGTGAAGCATGTTGAATAGTTGCACGACACCAATGCAAGGAAAAAGTGTATGAAAATATATTGGACACGGTGTATACAATAAAATTGTATACTGGAAAATCGACTGAGTTGCTCGATTGCTGGATTACCGAACCGTATATATTTGTTTGTTTTTGTTTTATTATTCCTTAAGACAAAAGTTGATAAGAACCACAATAAAGTTCTGTCCAGTCAGAATCCGGAATCACTTATTGTGTTGCAGAGGCACGGAATGTGACCGCTGTTACAGCGGTTTGTTTACCTGGGCGCTCACTTTCTGTGGTATAAATTTCACGGTGTTTCGTGCAGTGAGTCAAAAGTTATTCCAGATGGAAGCCGAGAGAAGAGAAGAAAATCTGCACACCCACGTTGATAATCCAACGTGATCCGTAACACACATCGCGAAATTCGCCAAATCAACCGTGTATGATGTGCTCAAACGTTTCAGGTAGCAAAATAGCGTGGATCGAGTGCCTCAAGGTAAGCGACGTAGTGGAACATATGACCGCAAGCTGGACCAGAAGGTGTTGAGACCCGGCAGAGCAAACCCTGAGCTATCAGATAATGAAATTGCACAACAATATTCTGTTGCTCGCAGTACCGTTCGAAGAATTCTTTTGCGTGCAAAATATCGGTCTTGTCGAGCCAGCAAGCAACCAAACAGAACGTTGAAGCAAAGTTTCGCCACCAAAACATGAGCTCTGAAATTGTACCAGCAGGTTTCAAAATGGATTTCGGAGAGCTTCCTGGCCAAAAATTCTACATGGCGACGGCACGATGTTCCTGCAAAGTTTGCTTTTATGGACAAATTTACAAAAAAATAACTGATGATTTGACAAGGGATATGCAGATGCGGAGCAAAAACCAAAGTCTTCGTGACGAATAAGACGATGGACTCAAAGCTGTACAAGGAAAAATGCCT
>JASCZW010009203.1:0-44262 GCA_034211315.2 Aedes japonicus
ATAGCCTGTCTTGGTATCTACATTCATACATCTTGCTTTCACTGCAAATAATATGTATGTCATATGATATAAAGATACTCTATATCACGTAATATAACTTGTAGTGCGAATGAGTTATTGGTCATTTGGGAAACTTTTACCCAAGAGGCTGGTTTCGTTCACCTCCAATTGCATACAATTTCTACTATGCCTATGTGTGTACAACTCTTTTTCCAGTTGTTTTTATGGCCCTGAAAAGGGCCATTTTGGGTTCAAGGGAACAGCTACGGCCACCACCTCATTTCGTCATGTAACTGATTTACCTCGTGAAACCTCGGGTTTGGCTAGCTCTCCCTAGGTCAAAATAGTGCTAATTGAACGATAGACCAGCATTCGGAAGTAAATATGTAAGAAAATTCTCGGTGTGTTAATGGTGAGTGGTCAGTGTTAATTAAGATAGCATTTGGTGGCCCTAAAAAGGACCGTTTGGTTTCAATAATGATACGGCCCTGGTTGTATTGTCTACGATGGTTGAGAGGTCCACAATATTTAACGCGTAGAAGATAACTATGGAACCACATACTTGCAGCCATATGCTGCGACATATCACTTCCTTAAATTATTATATTATTATCGAATGATTGAAATTTTCAACAGCACAAGAGATATATTCAAACAAACCCTTTAGTAAGCAAGCTGATTTGGTCGTTCTGAAAAGGACGGATATAGTTGACGGGAAGGAAACATTGTTCGCGATTGAACTTGGGTTTTCTTGGTTCAGCTCCTCGTCGGTGGCCATCTGCAGGTGACGTGGGATGATTCTTGTCCCGTTGTTGTCACGGGCGGCTTTTCCCCATCAACTAGCAGGCTTAAGCAGCCTTCTTTCTCGCAGTGCATTGACGGGAGGTTGACGGAACTATCGGCCCAAATAGACAACTGCACCAACCTCTCTGGATAACGACTACTCACCAGTGCTCGCTCGCCTATTGCGTTGCGACAGCAGATTTTGCTCTGCACAGAACTTTGACTACCGTAAGACTGAATCAAATGTTCTGCTAAGAGCTGGTCATGGCGTCGGATACTATTGCACGAAAGAAGGCGGTACCAACGAAGTCAATGTGATACAAATTGCATCAAAAGGGCCGAACTTCTGTTATTGCGCCACAATAATTAGTTTCAATTAGTCTTTACAGAAATATTCGAAGTTTCCTTGCTCAACAACTAATCCGCTATGCACAACTAGGAACTACGACGAACCCAACATGGTCGGTCTCTGACGTGTCGCAGTTCGGCTCGAATTATCCCTTCTAGAATATCGTTCGTTAGTTGTTCAACGTTCTTTGTGATATACTCCGGGACGCGGCGTTTAATGAATGGTATGTTCAATTACAAACAACACAATAGAAAAATTCAACCAAACAAACTCTTTAGTTAATTAACTGATCTGGTGGTCCTGAAAAGGACGAACTGTGTATCACACAACGCGAGAGGGTACAGTGCACCACGCACGCCAAACGAAACAGCGAACGAAATAGAACCGCTCCTTTTGGGTTTATTTTTGGCATACGACTTCTGCTTTACCTAACATCCACTCGTCGTCTATGACTTACACGCTCAAAACTCCATCTCTTTCTTTCGTATTGCTATCCCTTTTTTCACACGGAAAAGTTACTCAATTTTACGACAATTGAGTAATTTTTCCAGTGTGAAAAAAAGGATGGTAATACGGAAGAAGAGAGGAAGTTTTGAGCGTGCTAAAGACCTCGGAGGAAAGGCGGAAAGCGTTGTATGTATCGATCCCCACCAGTACCCAAAAACAAACCCAAAAAGAGCAGGAGATAGTTTCTTTCTCATGTAGAGGATTTGGGAGTACAAATAGACAGTTCGTTAGACTGTTAAAAAAAAGCTATCGGTAGTATATGAGCACGATCAAGTGCACAAACTTTTACCAGTCAAGGTGGTGCATTCGATCATGCCTTGACCTACCCTGCATGGGGATGCTTGGTAAAAGTTTGTGTTCCTGTTTCGAAATCTTACCTCACAATGCCCTCCGCTCAATTTCATACTACTTCTATTCAATTTTTCACCTCCTGCCGTGAGCTAACGGAACTATCAATACTTTCTCTTAACAACTTTGTTCTAGCAAAAATTGCTGTCTACTCCTAGAGCCTCATGGTGATGAGAAATTATTTCCTTCTCAAAACAACATCATCACAGATCGTTACCCCGCGTATGGGAGAATACAAGGAAAGACTATATCAGTGTAGAAAGACCGTAATGGGGTTTTTTTCCATTAACCGTACTGGTAGGGATCAGTACATACAACGCTTTCCGCCTTTCCCCTCCGAGGTCTATAAGTCATATACGGCGAGTGGATGTTAGGTAAAGCAGAAGTCGTATGCCAAAAATAAACCCAAAAGGAGCGGGAGATAGTTTCTCTCCCATGTAGGGGATTTGGGAGAACAAATAGACAGTTCGTTAGAACTATTAAAAAATAAAGCTATCGATAGTATATGAGCACGATCAAGTGCACAAACTTTTACCAGTCAAGGTGGTGCATTCGATCATTGTTCACGGTTAAACTTGGGGTTTCTTCTTGGTATTCTTGGTTCAGCTCCTCGTCGGTGCGGGTGGCCATCTGCAGGTGACCGGTGATGATTCTTGTCCCGTTGTTGTCACGGGCGGCTTTTCCCATCAACTCGTAGGCTTCAGCAGCATTTTTTCTCGCAGCGATGTTGACGGGAGCATCGGCCCAACCAGCCAACTGCACCAACTTCTCTGGATAACGAATGCTCACCAGTGCATCCTCCAGTATGGTCGCACGCCTTCTGCTTTGCTACAGCACATTTTGCTCTGCACAGAACTAGTTTGGAAATTCAAACTGCCTTTCGATCATGTTGCTGAGAAAGCTAGCCAAACACGAGGTTTCAGAGCGAACCGAAGCCATGATCAAGTAAACCAGCTTCATGGCGAAATGAGGTGGTGGTAGTAGCTGCTGCCTCGAACCCAAAATGGCCCTTTTCAGGGCCAACAAAACAACTGGAAAAGAAAGTTGACATGTGTTTGGGAATGTTGAAAGCTGTGTTTCGGGGTGGTCGATTGTGAAAAACATCTTTCGTGTGCCGAAGCCGTAATGTTTTTGACATTTGCACTTTTAGCAGTGTTGTACACACATAGGCCTAGTAGAAACCGTATGCAATTGGAGGTGAATGAAACCAACATCTTGAGTAAAAGTTTCCCAAATGAACAAAACTCATTCGCACTGCAAGGTATATTACTTGATATAGAGTATCTTGATATCATATGTCATATATATTTCCATTCATTCGTCTCACATACTAATTTTTACATTTTAAGTGTTTTAGCCCATTGGGCTCTTCAGCTTTGTTTAATTTTATGTGTCTGGTGTGTTTAAAGTGTTTATGTTTTACATGAAATTTTCAGTTCAGCCCTTGGGGCATTGTTTGTTAAAATTTGATAACCTATGTATGAATTTAGATACCAAGACAGGCGATATCAAATAACTAAGGTTGTAATGCGAAATGTTCAGTGTATGGGAATTCGATTTGGAACGAAACCAATTTCAGCCACTCTTTAAACAATCAAGCGATCTAGATTGCACATTGCTTCGTAGTCCTACGTCAACTTTGCGTACAACCCCATTGGGCTGTCCCTTCTAGTTTTTTTTAACATGGATTCGTCAATTTCGTTCGTTAGTTCTTTGTGATATACTCTGGGACGTGGCATTTAATAAATGCTATGTTCTGCCATGACGCGATATCTGAATTACAAACAGCACAAGAGAAAACTTTAACCAAACTCTTTAGTTAGTAAGCTGGTCGTCCTGAAAAGGACGGATTGAGTTGACGGGGAGAAATAGTTTGCGATGCCCCTTGAGCAGCTCCTCATCGTTGTGGCTAGCCATCTGCAGGTGACGTGGGATGATTGATTCATGTCTCGTCACGGGCGGCATCAGCAGCTATGTTTCTCGCAACGAGGTTGACGGGAGCATCTGCACCAACGCTTCTCTAAGCAACGACTGCCCGCCAGTGTACCCTCCTTGGGCTGCAGGATGTTTGGCAGGACACCGTTATGTGAAGTGGTCACACCGAAGAACAAAAATTTCAGCTCCTCGTTGTTGCGGATGACCAGCTGCAGGTGACGTGGGATGAATCTGGTCTTCTTGTTTTCACGGGCGGCGTTTTCTACAACATGCCGCCAAACACGTCTGTCGCATACGGATGCACAGCGAGAACTGATTGTTGTTTTTCCTTCGGTTGTTCCCACATGTTCCATAATTGCTGGCAAGGTTACTGTGGCAGTATGAACCAATCAGAGCGTAGCGCAAATATGATGTCATTTTCGACCAATAGCTTTGTGCGTTCAGAAATTTTTGTGAGACAGTGAAAAGTTATTTTAAAGAAGAAGAAGACATTTGTTACTCATTTCCTATGACCTTGCTAGGGAAAACACATTTTTCTACATGTTGATATGCAAATTTGTATGAGAGCAAATGAAGGTCATTTTCAAATGAAAAATTGAACTACTTATACTATGTTGTTTTGACAAGGAAATAATTTCTCATCACCATGAGGCTCTAGGAGTAGACAGCAATTTATTCTAGAACAAAGTTGTTAAGAGAAAGTATTGATAGTTCCGTTAGCTCACGGTAGGCGGTGCAAAATTGAATAGAAGTAGTTTGAAATTGAGCGGAGGGCATTGTGAGGTAGTATTTCGAAACAGGAACACAAACTTTTACCAAGCACACCCATGCGAGGTAGGTCAAGGCATGATCGAATGCACCACCTTGACTGGTAAAAGTTTGTGCACTTGATCGTGCTCATATACTACCGATAGCTTTTTTTAATAGTTCTAACGAACTGTCTATTTGTACTCCCAAATCCCCTACATGGGAGAGAAACTATCTCCCGCTCCTTTCGGGTTTATTTTTGGCATACGACTTCTGCTTTACCTAACATCCACTCGCCGTATATGACTTCTAGACCTCGGAGGGGAAAAGCGGAAAGCGTTCGTTAGGTTAATGGAAAAACCCCATTACGGTCTTTCTACACTGATATAGTCTTTCCTTGTATTCTCCCATACGCGGGGTAACGATCTGTGATGATGTTGTTTTGAGAAGGAAATAATTCCTCATCACCATGAGACTCTAAGAGTAGACAGCAATTTTTGCTAGAACAAAGTTGTTAAGAGAAAGTATTGATAGTTCCGTTAGCTCACGGCAGGTGGTGAAAAATTGAATAGAAGTAGTTTGAAATTGAGCGGAGGGCATTGTGAGGTAGTATTTCGAAACAGGAACACAAACTTTTACCAAGCATTCCCATGCAGGGTAGGTCAAGGCATGATCGAATGCACCACCTTGACTGGTAAAAGTTGCACTTGATCGTGCTCATAGACTACCGATAGCTTTTTTTTAATAGTTCTAACGAACTGTCTATTTGTACTCCCAAATCCCCTACATGGGAGAGAAATACAAGGAAAGACTATATCAGTGTAGAAAGACCGTAATGGGGTTTTTCCATTAACCGTACTGGTGGGGATCAGTACATACAACGCTTTCCGCCTTTCCCCTCCGAGGGCTATAAGTCATAGACGACGAGTGGATGTTAGGTAAAGCAGAAGTCGTATGCCAAAAATAAACCCAAAAGGAGCGGGAGATAATTTCTCTCCCATGTAGGGGATTTGGGAGTACAAATAGACAGCTCGTTAGAACTATTAATAATCAACATTCCAGTTTGAACAAGTGACACGTTCGGTCGTGTTTTTCGCTCGCGCTCTGAAAAGTTTTTTCGGTTCTATTTCGTTCGCTGTTTCGTTTGGTGCGTGGTGCACTGTACCCTCTCGCGTTGTGTGATACACAGTTCGACCACGGTATGGGGAAGCCGCCGCGTGTTGACGTCGGCACAAGTTCGACTGGGAAACGTTTCCGATTAAATTCACCCGATGATGTGCTGTTATCGAAGAAGCTGTTAGCGAATAATCGGTACGCCGTTCTGGAGAACGGCGATACACCGACAATAGAAAAGAAGAAGAAAATGCCACCGCTGTGCGTGAAGGGATTCCCGGAAGGCTTGCTTGACAGGGTGTATTATTACATCAATAAGGGCCTACGATGTACAATCCAGCTCTGCTCGCAGGGCTATAAGCTGATGGTTTCGGCGCTATCTCACTACCACGCTGTCAAGGAAATCTTGAAGCAGTTGAACGTGCAGTACTTCACGCACAACATCGAAGCGAGCAAACCCTTCAAGGTGGTTTTGCGTGACCTCCCGGAGAAGAAGATGGAGGAATTGGCCGACGAGTTAAAGGCCAATGGACTAAAACCGGTGCAAATCAACAAAATGCGTCGGCATGACATCTCGAGAAGCTATCGGGATCAGCTCTACCAGGTGCACTTCGAGAAGAACTCGACGTGAATGAAGGATCCCCAGAACGTCAGAGCATTGTTCCACATCGTCGTAAAGTGGGACCGGTACCAACCGATTCACCACGACGTCACTCAGTGCCAGAACTGCCTGATGCTCGGGCATGGCACCAAAAATTGCCACATGGCGAAGCGCTGCGTCGATTGCGGCAAATACCACGAAGCCGATGCTTGTGAGTGGATTGAGGATGCTGAGCCAGTGTGTGCCAACTGCGGTGCGGCACACAAAGCGACAAGCAGGGAATGCCCTAAGCGGGCCGCATTCATCGCAATTCGGAAAAATCGTCAGCCAACAACCAACCCGGCCATCGACGACGATCTGGTCCGCCTCCGGCCCTCACGACCGAGAACTTTCCCGCTCTCCCAACACGACAAGTGCCACCAAACCGTCCGATTCCCAGTTGGCCTTCGGTTCAACATCGCTTCGCAGCTGCTGCAACCCAACCATCCCAAAGCGACCTTCCCGGACCGTCGTACTCCGGTACAACATCTGGCGCGATCGATGACTCGATGCTATCAACGGAGGAAGTCGTTACAATCCTGACCCAGGCTATCATCATCAAGCGACCCTGCAGAACACGTGGAGAACAAATTCAGGCGATGATTGCGTTCCTCAATGGACCGTGAAATCGTCAATATCGCAAATTGGAACGCTTGCTCGCTGAAGAGCAAGAACATCGAGTTAATTAACTTCCTCAACGAGCGGTCCATTGACATCGCAATCATCACCGAGACGCATCTCAAGCCTGAGATCAACGTGTTCCTCACAGATTTCCGTCTGATCAGACTCGATCGAACCAGTTCCGCCGGAGGGGAGTCGCCATCGCGCTGCTTACCAACATCAACTGCCAGATGCTTCCGAGTCTGCAGCTCCAATTCGTCGAAGCCATCGGAGTCAAGGTCGAATCCACCGTCGGCCCTATCACCATCATCGCTGCCTATTGTCCCAAACAAGCAAGCACAAACAACGGGACAGATAGGATCTTGCGAAACGACATCATCAAGCTCACTCTGAGGCATGGGCAGTTTATTATCGCCGGTGACCTGAACGCAAAACATGAAACCTGGGAAAACGCACGACGGAACAAGAACGGCTCCATCCTACACGATGACCTGGAAGAGGGCCACTACACCATTCTGGGCCCGGATACTCCCACCCGGTTGAGCAGATCCGGGGTCCACGCTACGATAGACATCTTCCTCACCAACATGGGGAACAACGTCGGCCAGCCGATCGCACACCAGGAGCTCAGCTCAGACCACTATCCGGTGGTGGCTGAAGTTGGGTCCTGCGTCAACCGGCATTCGGTAACCAGGCGAAACTACCATCGCGCCAACTGGGTCCAGTTCCGTCATCAGATCGACAACACGGTCGATTACGATAGGCGCCCCGAATCTACCAACAACATCGATCGGCAACTGCAGTCGATCGAGCAGGCGATCTCCAAGGCCCGGGAGCACCACATTCCAGAAGTAACACAGGTGAGCAACTCTTTACCCATTGATAGTCTCACTAAAAACTTAATCCGTCTTCGAAACACCACTCGCAGACAGTATTAAGGCACTGGTCTGACTGCCTTAAAATGAGAGTGCATCGACTGAATAAAATAATTAAGGCTAGAATGGTGGATCTCAAAAACAATAATTTTGCCAACAAAATCCGCGCCCTTCCAGATTGTGCTAAGCCGTTCTGGAAATTAACAAAAAATTTAAAAACCAAGCCTAGGCCCATTCCATCGTTGATCCCACTAGACAACAATGACTCTAAGGATCGTTTGATTACTCCCGCTGAGAAGGCTGCTGAGATAAGTCGACATTTTGTCAGCTCACACAATCTTGGACAGAACATCGTCAGTCCTCACGAAGCTGCCGTTATCGAGCATGCGAATAACATCCATCTATATCCCAATGATTTTTCGGAGGAACTTGAAATCACAGCTGACGAACTGTCGACCTATATCAAAACATCGAAGAACATGAAGGCCCCAGGTTTCGACAAAATTTTGAATTTGGAACTCAAGCACTTCAGGCAACTTCAGGCAACAGGTTGCCAAGACTGTCACAAAACGTAACATTCTGTTGAAGCTTACGTACCCCTTGCTAAACAGAAAGTCTACAATGTCCCTGAAGAACAAGCTTGCTATCTACAAACAGATCATTCTCCCGGTTATAGAGTACAGCATGCCGATCTGGGAGAGCTGCGTGAAAACACACCACCTGAAACTACAGCGGGTTCAAAACAAGTTTCTCAGGATAATCCTGAACACACCTCCGCGGACGAGAAATACTGAGATCCACCGTCTGGCCGAGATTAAAAAACTCGAAGATCGTTTTAGTGAGACTATCAATAGGTACAAGACACGTTGCCACCTATCAGACCACCAAGTCATCCGGGACTTGGTACCCCACCCCAAGGTTTTTCAAATTGTAGTTATTGTAGTTAGGTAGGTTATCAAATTGTTTAAATTTAACCAACCAATCCCCATAGGGGATGATATGTACACTAGGATAATACATTAGCAAATCACACCACAAATAAAATAAAATGAACGAAGGTGACGAGCCCCTCTGGCTAATCAATTAAATTGTAAAATCAAATGTAAACATTAAAACAAACGACAAATAAAGACACATTTCATCATCATCATCAACTATTAATAAAAAAGCTATCGGTAGTATATGAGCACGATCAAGTGCACAAACTTTTACCAGTCAAGGTGGTGCATTCGATCATGCCTTGACCTAAGACGGTAAAAGTTTGTGTTCCTGTTTCGAAATACTACCTCACAATGCCCTCCGCTCAATTTCAAACTACTTCTATTCAATTTTTCACCGCCTGCCGTGAGCTAACGGAACTATCAATACTTTCTCTTAACAACTTTGTTCTAGCAAAAATTGCTGTCTACTCCTAGAGTCTCATGGTGATGAGAAATTATTTCCCTCTCAAAACAACATCATCACAGATCGTTACTCTACGTATGGGAGAATACAAGGAAAGACTATATCAGTGTATGCTAATTGAACTTCAGTCAAATTTCATTGCGAAAAATTTGTGAGTCTTTTTGATCAATGTATCAATGAAGTCTTTCTGTTTAGTCGAACGAGAGTTATAAGCATTCAAAAACCTTTCACTTTTGCGTAACGCTCTCCTTTTTCAAAATTTTGAAACGGCACCCGGTATAGAAAAGAGAAACGTAGTCCTACGTTAAAAAGGCTTCGAATAATATATCCGCACCTTTTTTTTCTTAAGTGCTCTGGGAGGAATCGAAATTTGATAAATTTCAATACATCACTTCATTTCTGGTTCGGTTCAAAATTAGTAGAAATAAAACGTGGTCCGAAAGCTCCGTAAAAACATACTACAATTAATACAAAAGCACTCGGATGATGATAAAAAAAACCTTTTTGAATAATTATTCGCCATTTTGAAACCAGTTGTTACTCGTACAGAAGTGAATTATTTAGAATACTATACGGATTTATTTGTGAACAGATTTGAATTATTTAACTTTTTTTTTTCTTCTTCCATTTTTTCATTTTTGTGAATAGTTTCAAAATGGCCATAGTACGACCATCTTCTACTCAGGCTATAGAATTGATTCTAGGGTGGTACAGGTATACCTAGATAGTACGTACATCAACTTTCTGACTTCAAATCGAAATTGCATAAATACTACTGGTTGTATCGAAAATCTAATACAACCAAAAGACAGAGCAAAAGATTGCTCTTTCTTTTGGATGCATAAGTTTTCAGATACAAACAGTAGTTTTTATGCAATTGCGATTTGAAGTGCGAATGTTGATGTACGTACTATCGAGGTATACCTCTACCATGATATTAGGGTGGACCATTTAGAAAATGATGAACTTTTGTGTGAAGTGTCGATGCGTGCTATTATTATACAAGATGATCCAACGTTCTCGCGCCGGCGTAGAAGTTTAAGGGAATCTCTCAAAATAGAAAAAGAGGATAAAAGCTGTTTCGTTGCAGATATAATAGAGGATCGGGCTGAAGAAATGAGTATATGTGAACAAAAATTCCAAGAAATTAGTGCATTAGTGAAACAAAAGGTCCGCACCATTAGAGCAAAATGTAAAACTAGATTTTTGCATTATGGTCATAGGGTTTATCAACTATTGAACCAAAAAGAAATCACTATGGATTAAAAGAACTTTTTTGAATCTCTCCTTATTGAAATTGTAGAGATTTTACAAAGAGAATTTTATTCGGAAAATTTGAATATCGCAAATAACCAACAGGAGGTTGATCATGAACAAGCCTTATTAAATTTGTTCAGTATTAACCACGAATTACTCAACCCTTTAGACGGTCAAACTTTGCTTAAACCAAATGATTTATTTGAAGATAGTGATTAAAATATTCAACAACAGTCCCTGTTAGGTTTAGTACACTTTACGGTTTAGTTTAAAATTGAATTCTAGTTACAGAATCCATCTCCATCTAAATCGCAATATGCGAACGATACGCAACTTTGTGCGCCTTTGTGTAAAAAGAACGCCGGCTATATCTTTATTTTTTTGGCGATTCTCTATATCCCCATCTCTTTTTGCTATAGTCACTCAGGCAGACCGGTCACCAGTTTTTGTAGCAAATATATGAAGTTTAGCCACATGCAATAAAGGTTTTGAATAGTGTGAAATAAAATTGGTTTTCGCTAAGTATTCGCGTCGTGTTGTGATCTGTGTTTATTGGTTCCGAAGTTACGCCCGTAATTCGACCCCGTTCAGAACATTTTTGGTGCCGTGACCAGGATCACGAGTGTTTGGATAACGCCCACATTTATCAGCCACGACGACGCTGAGACCACCCCATCGGAGGAGTTCCCACAGGATTGCAGTACCGTACAAAATATACAAGGCCTGTTTTTGGACAGGTACATGTGAGTATCTGTCCATTCCTTCCCATCCCCATTGTACGGTGCTTCCTGGGTCGTTTTTTGGATCAATTCCAGACCATTTCAATTATTGCTGTTTGCTGGCACGTGGTTGCTGCTGCAGTGTGGGTTCCTTCTCACTCCGAAACCGGTATCCTACGATACGAAGCACTGACAAGGTGCTGTGATTGTGACCCCATCCAAAGGTCCAGATTGAATTTGATTGCCGTACCCGTCGAGTCGCACTTTAGCCGACTTTGAGCGTCAAAAAGGCCCACGTCCGTGAATCGAGGTTGTGTTGGAGGTTCCAGTTCAATTCAATATACAAGGCCTGTCTTTGGACAGGCACAGGTGAGTGTCTGTCCAAGTTTTTCCATTTTCCATTTCGGTACTTCCTGGGTCCTTTCGATCATTCTAGCTTCTCGTTGGAATTCGTTCAATCTACAAGATGGCGGAAAAGAAGGTGAAGCAGAAGGAACTCAAGTGACGCAATTGCATCAACTCCATCACTCGCATCGAAGATTTCCTTGATAACTACGACCCCGAACGAGACTTGCAAGAGTTAGCGATACGTTTGCATCGATTGGACAAACTAATGGAGAGCTTCGAGGATATTCAAGGTGAATATGAAACGTTTGATGAATCGGATGAGTTTGTGAAAAGCAATTTGAGCATTAGGGCAAAAATAAAAGAGAAATACTATCGGATTAAAGGTGGCCTAACCTCATTGATACCTTCCCCCGCACCAACCCCAGCACAAATGGTAGCACTAGTTTCTGCAATAAACCATTCGATCGGTGTCAAGCTTCCAACAATCACACTACCGCTGTTTGACGGAGACTTGAACGAATGGTTAACGTTCCACGATTCATTCAGCTCCCTAATCCACTCTTCGGCTGACATCCCGTTTATCCAGAAATGCCAGTATCTCCGTTCATCTTTAAGAGGTGATGCGCTCAGGTTGATTGAATCTCTGGCAATCACTGCGGCAAACTACAGAGTGGCATGGCAATACCTATTGGATAGGTATTCCAACAAATATTTGTTGAGGAAGAAACATTTGCAAGCGATAACGTTTCAACCAAAAATGCTAGCAAAATCCGCTTCCAAACTTTATGTCGTAGTTGAAGAATTCCAACGACATGTTAAAATTCTGGAACAATTTGGTGAACCAACAGTGCATTGGAGTAGCTTGCTCGTACAACTGCTTAGCTCAAGGGTCGATGAGCAAACCCTTAAAGATTGGGAAGAGTTCGTATCTGCTGGTAATGATCCTACATATACCAACCTGATCGATTTCCTATCCAAGAAAATACGTACGTTGGAATCCCTATTGATCACTGCAGATCAATTCGCACCATCACCACACACTAAGCACAATCCCCCTTCAAAGCATTCAAAGGCATCCCAAGGTCCTCTATTGTCTCGCGTCAATAGCTTTGCTGCAACAGAAAACAACCTACCTGCATGTCATGCCTGTAGCGACCAACATTTACTGGTAAATTGTCCCGTTTTCGAGAAGATGTCGTTGAAGGATAGGCAAAACGTCGTGAATGCCAAGAAAATATGCAGTAACTGCTTCCGAGGAGATCACTTCGTCCGTAAATGTCCCTCCAGGTTTACTTGTCGAGTCTGCCACAAACGCCATCACTCCTTGCTGCATCCTGGATTCGAGTCATTCCTGACTGGCAACGGAAACTTTAACCAAAGTCAAGGTCAACCACCACGTTCAATCGCCAATGTAGCACGATGTGAAGGCGAGATGGTCTATACATCAACTGAACAACCCATCATCTCAAACTCGGTATCGGACCCTTGTAGCGTGAATGTGTTTTTATCTACAGTCGTTCTTATCATTGTGGATGGATACGGGAAAGAGCATTTAGCGCGAGCATTATTGGATTCGGGTTCTCAGTGCTGCTTGATGAGTGAACGCCTCTGCCAACAATTACGATTGGTTCGCCGCCGAGTGAACCAACCTATCTTCGGAGTCGGTGAATCGCAGATTCGAGCTGTTGGCTCGGTTTCAACCGAAATTCGATCACGACTCGATGAATTCTCGGTTCCTTTAGATTGCTTGATCATACGAAACGTTACCACTGATCTACCTGCGGTTACTATCCTAAAGAACAATTGGTCCGTTAGCGAGGGCATTGATCTCGCCGACCCTGACTACAATGTGTCCAGAAGAATAGATTTGATTATAGGCGCTGAACACTTCTACATCTTCCTAATGGGTGGCCGGATAGATTTGGGCGAATCGTCACCAACTCTTGTGGAAAGCGTGTTTGGATGGCTGGTGTCGGGAAAAGCATCGTATGTTTCAAATTCTCACCCTCCGCTGTGTCATATTTCTACTCTAGAGTTGCTTGACAGGAATATTGAGAAATTTTGGCAATTTGGAGGAGGTGAACACAAAGGTCCGTTCCCCTACGGAGGAGTACTGTGAGGATTTCTTCAAGAAGACAGTATTCAGGGATCACACCGGTCGGTATATAGCCAAATATCCCAAGAAAGAAGGATTTTCCCAAATGATAGGTGATTCTTACCCCAATGCCCTGCGACGGTTGGAAGGTCTGGAAAGGAAGCTGGATCGGAATGCGGTCCTAAAAGAAAGATACCACGAATTCATGGCAGAGTTCGTCAACCTTGGACATATGCGTAAAATCCCCACCGGTAAAGAACTACCCCCTACAGTGTGCTTCTTCCCCCATCATCCAGTTGTGAAGGAATCGAGTACGACCACCAAAGTTCGTGGTGTATTCGATGCATCGGCGAAAACCAGCTCTGGGTATTCCCTGAATGATGCTTTTTTGGTCGGTCCCGTTATCCAGGACGAGCTGTACGTCATTGTTCTTCGGTTCCGCAAACACAAGATAGTCGTGCTCGCAGATATCGAAAAGATGTATCGCCTGATTAGTATGCATCCTGATGAACAGTTCCTACAATGCATACTATTTTGCTTCGGTAAAGACCACCCAATCGCCAAATACGTTCTCACCACAGTAACGTATGGATTGGCTCCCTCATCGTTTTTGGCTACACGAACGCTTCACCAGCTTGCTGAAGACGAAGGAGAATTGTTCCCCCGCGCTGCAGAGGCTCTAAAGCAAGATTTTTATATGGACGACTTCATTCGGGGAGAGAACACAATCGACTCAGCGATCCAATTACGGCAAGAGATGACGGAGCTACTCAATCGTGGAGCTTTTCGGCTGAGAAAATGGTATTCTAATTTCCAAGAGGTCCTAGAAGGAGTTCCCGAGGAGGATTTAGCCACTCAATCAAAGCGAACGTTCGTTCCCGATGAGACGATAAAAACTCTGGGACTCAGTTGGGAGCCGTTGACTGACCAGTTCCGATTCGAAATTAACGTGAAAATGAAGGATGGGGTTGTGATAAAGCGCAAAATTCTGTCAGAGATTTCGCGTTTGTATGACCCACTTGGCCTGATTGCACCAATAGTAATCCGAGCCAAAATATTGATGCAGGAGTTATGGATGCTCTCCTTGGAATGGGATGAGGAGGTTCCAATCGATATCCAAACCAAATGGACACATTTTGTTAACGAATTGCCTTGTTTAGCTAATCTCCGAATAGATCGATATGCTTCCAAAGAAGGGGATGTGCAACTGCACTGCTTTGCAGATGCATCCGATGTCGCATATGGGGCATGCGTTTATGTGCGCACTGTTGGGGTTAATGGAGACGTGAAGATCGCATTGCTCACTTCGAAGTCCAGGGTAGCCCCGCTGAATAAACGAAGTATTCCGAGGCTTGAATTATGTGCAGGACAGATCGCCGCTCAATTGACATCAAAGGTTCGTGCTGCTTTGGGAATTGCAGCTGACTCCGTGTGGTATTGGTCCGATTCGATTGGTTCTACACTGGCTTCGTTCTCCGAAATAGCTTCGGAAGATATGTACATAAAAGAAATAATCACGTGTCTGATAACCTACCCTTATATAAATGATAATCGTCCATATACAAACATTAGCATATATGGTCATAAAATTCGGGCTCTGCTAGATAGTGGTAGTAACCTAACCTTAATAAATCAGGCAATATATTCTTTCCTAAGCTGCCGTAAAATCAAACCATAACTTAACGTAAGGCTGGAGGAGAAATTGTGGATATCCTAGGGCAAATTTATTTACCCTTTACTTTTAACAGCGTAACTAAAGTTGTGCCGACACTAGTTGTACCAAATTTAGCCATCCACTGAATATGTGGCATGGATTTTTGGGCTAAATTTAACATTCAACCGACTGTCGGAGAATGTGCCCTGGTAGATGATGCCAAGGAAGAGACACTTCCTTAGAAAAGTTCCTCTTGCATACTTACTAGACACTGGAATTATTGAACGCAGTAACTCATCGTGGTCGATGAACTGTGTCCCAGTAATAAAATAAGGTTCGCCTCTGCTTAGATGGCCGTAAGGTAAATGAGCGCACAATACGGGATGCTTACCCGTTGCCGCATCCATATCGCATATTAGGCCGAGTACTAGGCCACGGAGTGTTAGAACAGTATGTCTTTGTGTACCTCGACGATATTGTGGTGGTCACGGAGACATTCGAAAAACATGCCCAGTTGCTGCGAAAAATTGCGCGCAGGCTTAGAGAGGCAAATTTGTCCATCAATCTGGAAAAGTCACAGTTCTGCGTTTCTGAAATCTCATTTCTAGGATATCTCCTTGGGACAAAAGGTCTCCGTGTCAATCCTAAAAAAAAAACTCGTCCAATTGTGGAGTACGAGAGGACGAATTCCATCACCAAGCTTAGGACATTCCTAGGAATGGTCAATTATAACCGTAGATTTTTCCCTGATTTCAGCGAGATCACAGCAGCCCTATCTGATCTCCTGAAAACAAAATCAAATAAAATTACTTTGGGGGAAGACGCTGAAAAGTCTTTTTGCACAATGAAGGAGCGGTTAATTAGTGCACCTATTCTAGGAAGCCCTGACTTCACAAAAGAATTCATTATTCAAACTGATGCCAATGACATCGCTATAGCCGGTGTCCTAACACAGCTGCAAGAAGACGGGGAAAAAGTCATTTCATACTACTCCCATAAATTAACTACAATTAACGGAACTACCACGCGGCCAAGAAAGAAGCCCTAGCCACTTTACTGACTATCGAAGCCTTTCGAGGATACGTTGAGGGTCACTTCAAGCTTATCACCGACTCATCCGCGTTGACACACATACTCAACACCAAGTGGAAGATAGGCTCAAGGTGCAGCCGGTGGAGCTTGGATTTTCAACAGTTCGATATGTCGGTAGTACACCGAAAAGGTAAGGAAAATGTCGCTCCAGATGCCTTGTCGAGAAGCGTAGCTGTAGTCCAAGATTCACCGTCTGCAGCCTTCCTTGGTGAAAAGGGTCATGAGTCAGCCGGATGATTTTGCTGATTTCCGCATTGAGGATTGAAAGCTTATGAAATTTGTCACGGCGAAGAATGAGCCATATGACAGTCGGTTTGAGTGTAAATATGTCCCGTCACCCGATGAAATTCCGCAAATTATCCAGAAGAATCATGACGAAAATTTCCATCAAGAGTGTGAGAAAACATTAGCTCGTATTCAAAAACAGTACTATTGGCCTAAAATGAGCCCTAACATACGCACTTATATTCAGAGGTGTTCAACGTGCAATGAAAATAAAGCGTCATTCGTACCAATCACGCCAGAGATGGGCAAAATGCGTCAAGCGTCTGCTCCTTTGCAAATAATTTCTATTGATTTCGTGGGACCTCTTCCACGAAGTCGAAAGGGAAACCAACACATTTTAGTTATTACCGACTATTTCTCAAAGTGGGTAATGATGCACCCAGTCCGAAAATTGGACAGTGCAGCTATGTGTGCCATTCTAAAAGACCAGTGGTTTTACCGAAACTCAGTCCCTGAGATAATCATCACGGATAACGGTAGCACTGTTGTCTCGAAAGAGTTCAAGAATTTACTTGATAGTTTTAAAATTACCCACTGGTTAAACTCACGATATCACTCGCAAGCCAACCCTGTCGAGCGAGTGAATCATACCATAAACACCGCTATCAGAACATACGTTCGTGAAGACCAACGCTTGTGCGATACCAAGATTCCTGAGATAGAAATGATGCTGAAAACATTCAAACACACTTCGACGGGCTTTACGCCTTATTTTATCATCCACGGCAATGAACTTTCAGAATCAGGGGTTGATCATCACCGTTCACGATACCATCAAATCCTATCTGATGCTGAAAGGGAAGAAAAACGTAAACAAAACTTCTCTAACATACACAAAAGAGTCAAAAACAACTTAATCAAAGCGCATGAATCGTCCACAAAACACTACAATTTGCGTAGCCGGCGATTTTCAAAGTCATTTTCCGTCGGTCAATTGGTATACAGGAGAAATATGAAGGTTTCCAGTTCCGCAGAAAATTACAACTCCAAATATGGCCAGCAATACCTTCCATGCAAGGTTAAGGCCAAAATAGGTTCCTCATCATATGACCTGGAGGACCTGATGGGTAAGGCTCTCGGGATTTGGCCTGCAACTCACCTTAAACCTGGCTAAATTACATCAAAACCCATTTTGTCCATTGTGTAATTTCAACATCGTATTCCTATTCCTATTCGATGAATCTGAAAAGAAACTTTTAAAAACAAAAACCAAATCAAAACAGACCTGTGCGTTTACACATGAACGAAACAGAAATTTATCTCCACATATATTGCTATAAATCTTTTACTAGCGGAAGGAAAAACACCAGATTGGTCCACATTAGGTAGCCTTCAACATCGCATCAAAACAAGAACAAGGTTTGACACTTCACACCCACACAAGCAGAAATGCCAATGTTCCTGATTTTTCAGGATTTTCCAGACTTTTTTGCATGTTGCCTGAAATCCTGACAAGCACCATTTTTTCAGATTTTGATAAAAAAAATCCTGATTTTTCCTGATTTTCGTAGGTTTTACGAAATAAATAAACTAATCAAAGTAAACACGCACAGGAAATTTGCTTAGTTGAATTAACAAAATTGTTTGTTGACTTCAACAAATCTGGTTTGTTGAACTAGCAATTATATTTTGTCATATCAATAATTTTTTGCTGAATCTTCCATGATGTAATTCGATCGAACAAACTGGTTTGTTGATATTGTACATGTTTTTTCAAGTGTATATGAAAAAAACAAAGTGTACCTGAGTGTTATTTCAAACGTACAAAATGGCTGAGTCAGGGCTAGGCGATACGAAATCACTGGGGAATTCCAGCAGCTGGATCCTGAGGAACTCGATTTGACACCAACTCACAGGAGCATTCATCAGTAAGTATTATTGACATAATCATGAAAACGGTAATATGTATTTAGTCCTTTTTGTTTTCAGCAAATAAATACACGTTACCGACGCTTCTTATCATCGAATGTAAGGAAATAGAGGAGCTTATACTCATGCCATACTCACCAAATTGTACTACATATATTTTAATTTAAACTTGAATTTTGATTCTTGAATAAAACTTGATATGAATGCAAAAAGAGCATGTTTTTACCCTTCTTACATCAATAGAAGGGTATTAAGATCGCTTGAAAACTCGACTTTTTATCCGAGGCCCACAGGGCCGAGTGTCATATACCATTCGACTCAGCTCGACGAACTGAGCACATGTCTGTGTGTATGTATGTGTGTTCTGGCAGCACGGTCACGAATGGTCAGCGAGGAGTACAGAATCCTACTCGATGTGTGGATGACCACAATGGAGACAATGACTTGGCTTCTTCATAAGAATAACAAAGAAACGTTTGCTCCAGGGTGTGCTTTTAATTTATTCGATAATTATCGACATTTTTAGTGTAGTGCGAGTTGATTTGTACCGATTAGTAGTTTGTCACGGTAGGAAACCGGATATATAGAAGATTAAACTTTCTTCTTTCGGAATCAGGTAAAATTAAGGGTTTTATTGCCTATAGGTTATGTGTAACTAAATATGCAAGTATTTCTATAAATCCAGGCTCGAATTACCGGTGCTTTGCTATCAGGTGTACAGTACCATCGTGTTTAAGTTTAATGCTGTCAGGTATGGATAAATATTCAATTCACGAGCGTTTATAATTGATTAATGCTATTCATAGGCGGTAGTATCGAACGCTTTCGATTGCATCGTATTTACAGAGGAATACACTCGGTGTATAGGCAAGACTAAATGTATTTGATGTCACATGACTTTTTCGAAATGTTATCTAATAAAAGTAACTTTTTTAGCTTTAAGCTGCAAACATCAACTGCTGCTGGAAGATCCTTCACCTATCCGAACATTCTTAAAGATTTAATGACAGGATGTCACTGAACGATGCTCACGATTGCGGTGCGTGTGACCGACCGAATTCCGCTGATGTCGGCATGGTGGCCTGTGATGCGTGCAACGTATGCTACCATTACGCTTGTGCCAAAGTATCGCCAGGAGTACAATACCGATCGTGGTATTGCCGAAAGTGCCCACCCGAACTACCTTCGAAGCAAACTGGAGCGATAAAGAAAGAAGGCATGGTTCAAACGGCGAGCTTGACTGTCCTTGGTGCGACATTGGACCAGAAGAAGTCATCGGAAAATTCTGAAAATTCACAAGAATCGCTCTTGACTGTCGGAAGTACTCCGAAAAAGCATTCGGAGGTTCCACTTGTACCGAAATCAATCCATTGGGAGACGCGATCTTCCCAATCCAGCACTTCTATCGCCAGAGCTCGGGCGTTGCAGCGATTAGAAGAGGAGCGACAGTTGGAGCAACAGATATTGAAAGAAGAATGAACACGATTAAGAGAGGAACGGGTCCGGCTAGATAAGGAGAAGCAATTAAAGGAACAGGAGCACGCGATCAGGCGCAAGGAGTTTGCGATTCAACAGAAGTACCTGCGAGAGAAGTTTGAATTAGCAGAGCAGCTGGAAGACGACGAGAACAGCGGCAATTCAAGCATATTCAGTCATCAGGATCGGACTAAGCTATGGTTGGAAAGTCAACAAGAGCGAAACAAGCGAGGCGACAAGAGCGTGACAACAGAGTCTTGGGAGTGGTCCAATTTTGAAAACGGTTTGGCAGCATCCATATAATTTCAACGTACAGCCGACGTGAAAGACGATCCTCGAATCGGGGCTTATAGACCGAATGTCCCAGTATTTCCCAATCCACACATCCAAGGCGATGGTTTTGTAAACCGGAATCAATTGATCGATGGTCTCCAAGGTACACGGGATGAGTTGAGGCTAAATGAAAGAGACCCTCAAGGTAGACCGGCAAATACAACGCACTTGAATTCGTACGCAACTGGGCCCACTGTCAACCAAATAGCAGCGAGACAAATCTGGCCGAAGAAGCTACCCACCTTCTCGGGAGACCCGGAAGAGTGGCCAATATTCATTCATAGTTTTGAGACAGCCAATGACGCGTGTGGATTCACGGATGTGGAAAACATCATTCGCCTAAGAGAGTGCTTGCGAGGTCCTGCGCGAGATGCCGTCGTTACCAAATTGATGTTCCCTCAGAGTGTGACGACAATTATGGATACACTGCGGCGATTATACGGTAGACCAGAGCTTCTAGTGAAGAACCTGCTAAACAAAGTCCGCCGAACGGAAGCGCCGAAACCAGAACGATTGGATACATTGATGAACTTCGGTTTGTCGGTGCAATAGTTATGCGACCATTTGGAGGCCGCTAATCTTAAAGGTCATCTGTCCAACCCCACGCTGCTCGGTGAGCTAGTGGAAAAATTACCGGCGTCGACTAAGCTTGAATGGGCCAGATTCAAGCGAACGTATCCTGAACCGACGCTCAAACATTTCGGGATGTTCATGGAGCAGTTGATGGTTGACGCCAGTGAAGTCACGTCGCCTTTGCAGCCGAAGTGTTCTGTTGCAAAATCTGACAGAGACAAGACGAAGGAAAAGGGACATGTGTATGCGCACGAAGATGCAGTTGAGGTTCAAAATCGCAGAGAGGAAAGACAGCCTTGTCCGATATGCGGGAAGACCGACCACCGAGTTAGAAACTGCGAGCGATTCCAGCAGTTGGAACTGGCTGCTCGTTTAAAGGCCGTTGCACAATGGAAATTATGTGAGATTTGCCTGTTTGACCACGGGAAATGGAGATGTCGTTCGAGGATACGATGCAATGTCGGGAATTGTCAAGTTCGTCACCACCCATTACTGCATCGTCCACAGCAAGAACAACGTCAGCAGTGTCCACCGCGAGCGTCCGAATGCAACGCTCATGAACGGTCGCAAAAATCGGTCTTATTTAGGATCATTCCTGTTACGTTGTTTAACGGAAACCGTAAATGCGAGACGTTCGCCTTCTTAGATGAAGGGTCCTCTTTGACGCTCATTGAGTCTAGTTTGGCCCAGCAGCTCGGAGCAGAAGGTATTCCTGAACCCTTAGAGTTGAAGTGGACGTCGAGCGTAAAAAGAAACGAGACCAATTCGAAGCGAGTAAATTTCGAAATCGCCGGAAAAGGACTGCCGCGTCGTTACCTGCTGAAGAATGCACACACTGTTGGGGAGCTGCATCTTCCGAATCAGAGCTTGACCATCAATGTACTATCCGAGAAATACCCACATCTCCGCAATCTTCCTGTTTCATCGTATGCCGATGCCGTTCCTAGGATTCTTCTTGGATTGGAAAATCTGAGCCTTTTCGCGCCGCTAGATAGTTGCATTGGTCGATCAGGAGAGCCCATCGCGGTGAAATCGTTGCTAGGGTGGTCCATCTACGGTCCAGACGGTAATCGTACGAAGACTGGCTTCATGAATGTCCACGAATGCAACTGCGAAACTGACCGAGAATTAAACGACCTTGTTCGACAGCAGTTCATCTTGGAAGAGCCGACAACTAGATCAACGCCCGCACTGGAGTCCGCTGATGAGAAACGAGCACGTGAAATATTAGAAAGCACCACGAAGTTTGTGAATGGAAGGTACGAGACCGCTCTTCTTTGGAAAACGGATGATGTTGAACTGCCGAACAGTCTCCCGATGGCTATGAAGCGGCTAAAGAGTTTCGAAGCTCAATTAGCGAAGGATATGGATCTACGGGACAGCGTAAATCAACAGATCGTAGACTATATGGAGAAATGCTACATACACAAAGCCAGCGAGGAAGAGCTGATAGAGATCAACCGAAGGCAAGCTTGGTACCTGCCCTTGGGCCTGGTGACGCATCCGAAAAAGAAGAAGAAGAGGTCGTGTGGGATGGAAAGGCACAAGTGAACGGAGTCTCTCTTAATTCGCAGTTGTTAAAGGGTCCCGACTTGCTGGTATCGCTTCCGTCAGTGATCTGCAAATTTCGTGAGAAACGCGTTGGATTTGGCGGCGATATCCGTGAAATGTTTTTACAGCTTCGAATGAGAACCTCTGATAAGTATTTCCAGTGCTTCGTGTTCCGGTTCGACCCGCGAAGCCCTCCAGAAATTTACATTGCGGACGTAGTAATGTTCGGGTCAACGTGTTCGCCTTGCGTCGCTCAGCATGTTTTGCGAGTAAACGCCGATAAGTGGGCGAGCGAATTTCCTTTGGCGGCTGTGGCGATTAAAGATAAAACCTACATGGATGATTATTACGACAGCGCTGACACTCCAGAAGAAGCGGCTGAGCTAGCGGTGCAAGTTCGAACCATCCATGCTCGTGGAGGGTTTGAAATGAGAAGCTGGGTCAGCAATAGTAACGAAGTGTTGGAGAAACTTGGCGAGATCCCTACCACAGAACCACGCTTGCTACAATCCGATCCGGAGAAAAGATGGGAACGAGTTCTTGGAATGCTGTGGCGCCCAGAATCAGACGTTTTGACATTCTCTACGGAGTTGGGAGAACACTTGCTTCCATACGTCTTCGGCAAACAGCGACCGACGAAGCGCATTGCTCTGCGGATCATAATGAGCCTATTCGATCCCCTTGGGCTGCTAGCGCCGTACCTCATTCACGGACGAACTTTGATTCAGGATTTGTGGAGAAGCGGAGTACAATGGGATGAAGAAATGAAGGATGAAGAGTTCGAGAAGTGGTCGCGCTGGGTGGAATTGCTGCCAGGTATTGGGGAGCTTTGCATACCACGTTGCTATTTCCGTGAAGCTAATCTGCATTCGTGTCGTACGTTGCAATGTCACGTTTTTACTGACGCCAGCGAGGTCAGCTATGGCAGTGTTGTTTACTTCCGTATTGTTGACGATTCCGAACGAGTCCAATGTTCGTTGGTGATGGCAAAAAGTAAAGTAGCGCCCCTGAAACATTTGTCGATCCCACGGTTGGAATTGGAAGCAGCTGTGCTAGGAGCAAGAATGCTAAACGCCGTTCTGACGAACCACTCTCTGCAACCTCACGAGTTGTACCTATGGACCGATTCTTCGACCGTACTCTCGTGGATTCGGTCGGATCATAGACGATATAAACAGTTCGTTGCTCATCGCATTGGGGAAATCCTGTCCCTGACCCAAGCGGAATGTTGGCGTTGGGTACCATCAAAGGATAACGTAGCTGACTGCTTGACCGAATGGTTGCATGACACAAATCCTGATTCCAACGGAAGGTGGTTCCGAGGTCCACCGTTCTTGTACATGACCAAGGAACGGTGGCCACAGCAACGAATGAATACGAACACTGCAGAAGAACTACGATCGAGCTACCTGTTGGTTCACATTTCGCTGCCCGTTAGAACGGTTGACGTTGGTAGAATTTCAAAGTGGAGTGTCCTGCTGCGAACTATGGCCTGTGTATTGCGCTTTATCAACAATTGTCGCTTGCGAATTGCTGGACAACCGATAGAGACCGTACAGGCAACGAAGAAGCAAGAGAAGTCGCTGAAATGGGATGTAGCTGCGTGTAAGGTACCATTGAGGCAAGAAGAATTCCAGCAAGCGGAGCAATATCTTTGGAAAACGGTGCAGAGCGAACATTATCCAGAGGAAGTGAGGATTCTTCTAAAGAACCGTAATCAACCGATCGAGAAGTGGATTCCCATCGAGAAGAGTAGCCCGCTGTATAGATTGTCACCTTTTGCCGATGAATATGGAGTCATCCGGATGGAGGGGAGAACCGCCAATGCTGTATATGCTAATTTCGACGCAAGATTTCCGATTATTCTCCCCAGGGATAACCAGATCACACAACGACTATTGGAACATTATCATCGCATTTATGGCCACGCGAACAAAGAGACGATTGTGAATGAAGTTCGCCAACGATTTGAAATCCCTCATCTACGGTCGACCGTAGAAAACATTTTCCGGAACTGTCCGTCCTGCAAGGTGAA
Organism: Aedes japonicus; assembly: GCA_034211315.2. NCBI lineage: Eukaryota > Metazoa > Arthropoda > Insecta > Diptera > Culicidae > Aedes > Aedes japonicus. The sequence goes on from JASCZW010009203.1 coordinate 24,610, forward strand.
CAAGTGTAAGCCACTTCCTCCACGAATGGGACCCCTTCCCGAGCAAAGATTGACACCGAACGTCCGACCCTTCAGCTATGTAGGTGTTGACTACATGGGCCCGTTGGAAGTTACCGTCGGCCGACGCAAGGAAAAGAGGTACGTTGCTGTTTTCACATGTCTGGTTGTTCGGGTTGTTCATCTAGAAGTCGCCTATGACTTGTCTAGTGAATCATGTATTATGGCGATCCGGCGATTCACACGTAGACGCTGGTCCCCTGTTCAAAGTTTTAGTGATAACGGCACTAATTTTGTCGGTGCAAATCGCGAGTTGCAGAGGCAGATAGAGCAAATCGACTTGGACTGCGCAGGTACTTTCACCGACGCGCGGACTAAATGGTCATTCAATCCCCCCTCCGCACCCCATATGGGCGGAGTGTGGGAGCGAATGGTACGAAGCGTCAAAGAAGCGATGGCTGCGTTAGGCGATGGACGCAAACTCACCGACGAAATCTTGTGGACTACGCTGATTGAAGTGGAAGGGTTGATCAATTCACGCCCCATCACTTACATGCCGCAACAGTCGGATAATATGGAAGCACTAACGCCAAACCATTTTATATTTGGTTGCTCATCTGGCGCTCATAAGCCGCTGGAACCATCAGTGGACTTGGCACAGACTCTCCGAAGCAGTTTTCTTCGCTCTCAATATTTGGCAGACATCGCCTGGGAACGATGGACGAAAGAATATTTCCCTACGATCAACAGACGTACTAAGTGGCTGAACGAAGTGAAATCCTTGAAGGTCGGAGATCTTGTTTACGTAGCGGAAGGTAAAAGGCGATCATGGACTAGAGGTATCGTAGACGAAGTAATTCCAGGTAAGGATGGCAGAGTTCGGCAAGCGGTCGTACGAACGGCGTCTGGAAAGCTGAAGCGTCCCGTGGTAAAGCTAGCGATGATGGAGTTGAGTGAATCTACGGTAGACCCTCCCCTCGATTCACGGGGCGGGGGATGTTCTGGCAGCACGGTCACGAATGGTCAGCGAGGAGTACAGAATCCTACTCGATGTGTGGATGACCACAATGGAGACAATGACTTGGCTTCTTCATAAGAATAACAAAGAAACGTTTGCTCCAGGGTGTGCTTTTAATTTATTCGATAATTATCGACATTTTTAGTGTAGTGCGAGTTGATTTGTACCGATTAGTAGTTTGTCACGGTAGGAAACCGGATATATAGAAGATTAAACTTTCTTCTTTCGGAATCAGGTAAAATTAAGGGTTTTATTGCCTATACTGCCGCTATTCGCATAACTGTCCCATGTTCTATGGGATACCCTATATACATGGGACAGTTATGCCAATAACGGCAGTATAGGTTATGTGTAACTAAATATGCAAGTATTTCTATAAATCCAGGCTCGAATTACCGGTGCTTTGCGATCAGTTGTACAGTACCATCGTGTTTAAGTTTAATGCTGTCAGGTATGGATAAACATTCAATTCACGAGCGTTTATAATTGATTAATGCTATCCATAGGCGGTAGTATCGAACGCTTTCGATTGCATCGTATTTACAGAGGAATACACTCGGTGTATAGGCAAAACTAAATGTATTTGATGTCACATGACTTTTTCGAAATGTTATCTAATAAAAGTAACTTTTTTAGCTTTAAGCTGCAAACATCAACTGCTGCTGGAAGATCCTTCACCTATCCGAACAATGTGTGTGTATGTGTGTGTGTATGTGTGTGTATGTGTGTGTATGTGTGTGTGCGTTACAAATAATGTCACATCGGTTTCTCAGCCATCTGTGAACCGATTTCAGTTCTGTTGACGGCAAATGGAAGCTACAACATTCCCATAGAACGCTATTGATTTTTTTTCCATTCGGACATTTCGTTACGAAGATATCAACGAAACAGTACTTGAAGGCCTATTATAATAGTAATCAAACAGTTTAGTCTCGGATTACATACTGAGCTATTTGTGTACCGATTTTAGTTTTGTTGATGCCAAATCAAAGCTATGAAATCTTTAAATAACTGGTTAAAATTTCATTATGATTGGATAATTCTTCATGGAGATATGACCAAAACAATACCTGAGAGCACATAATTGTGAGATGACAATATACTCGTTGCAGTGCAAAGCCGAACAAGACCAATCACACCAAGCGATGCCGCTTTCATTCTATTGTGTCGCATCTGTTGCGTTGTATAGCACATACAGCGAACTAGCCACACTATGCGACTGTATAGAATTAGAGCAGCATCGATTGGCTCGAGTGGCTGGTTTTGAACTGCAACGAGTATATTCGAAAATTACACAAAGTCTTCATTTACTATTTTCAACGAATATGTACTTATTAAGCATCTTGAATCCATATCGATAATCAAAATTGACCTTAGGATTGTCTAATAATTCATTCTATGGACTGATAATATGAAATTTCTAAAATTTATGTAATTTCCCCTTTTATAAAACTAACATAAACAGGCTGTTACAGACTATTAATGGCAATATGTTAATCACTTCGATGAACAATACGTTCAGGATTGACAAATAGTTATTTTTATAAACTGAATGTATGACATATCGAATGTTCCTGGATCTTCCTGGGATTTCGAATGAAAATATCTATCCAGTACATTATTGGCGACATTTGAGTTCGTTATTCTGGTGAAGTGTAAGAAGGGTTCAGTCTCACCATCGGTGGATTAATGCGGGTTTTTTAATTTAATATAAAAAAACTGAATATTCAAGTTAAACATTGTTATCAGATTAACATTGTTAGTCCTCAGATGACAAACATTTTTGTTAAATTTGACCCAATATTTTGTCGAATGTACTATCTCTTTTTCTGCGTGAGGGAGTACTGCCACAGCTTTTGCTATTTAGCTACTCTGGAATGGAATTGTCAAAAATCATTCAATAAAAAATCTATTCTGACCCACTCTTCTACCAAAACGATACAAGACATCTTATACTTCGCGCTCTACTTTTTTAGTTTTTTATATCACTCTCTCGCAGATCTCAAACAGCTGGTTAAGTTAAGTTTTCGCAAAGAAAAAAACCAGAATACAACTATACCATTTATGATAGTGAAAGAGATAAATATATGTTATGTTAGCTTTTTGATTTTCAATAAACGGTATTTTTATTAACATCAGTTTTTACAGACAAAATGACAATCCTGATTTTATCCTGATTTTTTTTTCATATAGGGTATATGTCCCTTGACTCAGCCTAATATGCAACAATCGATAACATTTTTCATTTCAACTCGTAAAGGATTTGAGCAGGAAACAAAATTTAACTAGCTATACACTTCCTAAGATATGTTTAATAAGCCATCTGGTAGTATGTATCACGAAAAGTTACACAAATCATTTTATAAAGTCAGAAACTTTCGAGGGATATGGATGTAATGTCGGTTTACGGGTACCAAATTGGGTCTAATCATGGATGGAAGTACGTCCCATTCGATTGATTTTTTATAAAATGCAATTTTTGTGCGGGTTTCTTCCTGATTTGCTGATTCAAGGTGTTCCCAGCTGTATTCGCTCTACCCAACAAACAATTGCATAAATCAAACTACACTTAAACTGCTAAGAAACACTTAAGTGATTTTTACATATGACTAAGCGGTCATTCGACAATCAAAACATTATAATTCACTCTACACAGATTTTGTTCTTTTAATTTGTGTTAAAATGAGCCATATAAACAACATTCAACCGGAACTCAGACTTTTGTATTGGTAATGTTACCAATAACAACATTTTTACTACGCTTTTCATGCAACAGGCCATAGTTGGGAACATAGAAAATAAATATGTCCCTAACATTGGGTCCACCGTTTGCTTGTTAATTCATTGTTATTTTATCAATGTGACCTGTTCGTTTATAACATGTGACTATATTCTGTACATCTTGGCTGCATTACTCGGTTTATAGGTTCAATTTCGGCAAATTTAGATCATTCGAAGATCGTATAGATAATCTGTTCAGCTTAACCAGTAAAGTCGTGGTGTCTAAAAAGTCATGGAAATCGAAAACTACGGGGAAGTGAATTACTAACAATTGATTAATTATGTCTCAATTGCTTTGAAATAAATCGATCATGCTGATAACAACATGATTTTGTTGATTATCGAAGAAATAATGACATATTTGGTACATAGGCCGAATCAAGGAGCTAGCCTAACATTACATCCCGTTACCCTACTTCCTGACTTTGTTAAAATATACTTGGCAACGCTGCACACAAGTGCTTTTTCATGTATGTAGTCGACATACGCAGGGTTGGGAAAAAGCATCGTGACATCCATTTGGTCGACTTCATAGCTGTTAAAAGGCCTTTATGCTGCTTGCAATATGTTATTGCGTGCGAGAAGAGGATGAAGCAGCATTGAGATAGGTTCATTAAATTTAAGTTTCGCAGTATGGTTACCAGATCTATTTTAAATAATAGAGACTAGCATAACCATCGAGACAACCATAATATTAGGGTGCCCTAGAATCATATATTTATAATTTTAAATAGTAGGAACGGTTGAAAGGTGTTACTAGAAAGTATGAGAAAAATGAATGCGTTGATGGTACGACAGAAATGAATAAATTTGAGAAAATAATGTCTGGAGGTTATGTTAAGGCTAGTATGCAGCATTGAGACATTGCCACAAAAAAAAATTAAAATTAAGAAATGTTTAAAATTTTGTTGTTCTACAGAAAATTTAAAATGTATACCTAATTTGGTCAACATATAACGACGTCTAAATAATTTAATTTTGGCCTTGTTTTCAGTGGGTACAGGGAATGGTGAAATATGAGTTTTTCTGACGAATTGTCTTCGGTAACTTGTAGTTAACGTATGTCGCATTGAGGACTACTGTTTTATGTCTACCTAATCTATATATATAAAAATGAAATGTTGTCCGTTCGTGACAGCATAACTTACGAACGACACGATGGATTTACCTGATTTCTTTTTTGTTTGATTTGCCTTGGTTTCCAACAGGTTTATATAAAGAAAAAATTGGAAAAATTCACTGGAAAATGAAAAAAAAATCATAAAAACTATAATGTAATTTTGTATGAGAATATCATAATATGCTAGACAGCAAGACCATTTGTCGATTTGTAAAGAGGAATCGTTGAAAACTATTATAATGGCTTCGTAATTAACATAAAAAAGAGTACGAGAGAGGAGAGAATCACTTTACTTTTGTTACTTAGCACCTTTTGAAAAGATATATAAAAAATGATAATACACTGAAGTCGCTTATTTCGCAATTTTTCACGGGGTTGTCGGAATTTGACGTGGTTTGCGTAAAAAATACGCGGTTTTCATTATTCACGCAAGATCAAAAACGCGTCTCAAACCTAACTTTTCTCGCTTTTTACGAAGGATTTGTAAATTACGGGTTTTTATGCGGATCCAGGAATTCACTCGGTGTTTAAGTAGTTTTTTTTCCATCGCACTTATTCCTGTCTAAAAAGTAACTTCAGTGTAAACGATTTATAGCGTGTAGATGCACGTATAAACTGGAACGTTTGTATTGGTGACACTTCGCAGCGAGATGTAAATTCTCGATCAACAATAGAATAGGGCCTATCAACATTTGTTAACAAACATTTCTGAGCCCGTTTTCTCTTAAGCCATAGGCCACCCGAATAGAAATGGTGATGTAAAAAATATTAGCAGACATCTTCCAAACATTAAATTTGAATGTGGGTTGTCGTATTCTAAACGTATTCAGAGTTCAAAGTAACGCCCTAGTACATATAAATACAACATATTTAAACTTCACATTAAAAACAAACGTATTGATGATGTTAAATTTAACATCAGAACACGTCTTATAAAACTAGAATCTAAAATTACATGACAATCAAACGTTATGTATGTGTGAAATGTTGTGTACCTAAGACATCTAAACACATCTGATGATATTATAATTGGCCGTTACCTTAGAAATAAACTTCATTCTACTGTAAAAGACTGCAGGTCTACAGCATTAGAAAACTTCTTACAACATAAGAATGAAACGTTACAATAGAATCAAAGGTCTTTGTGAAGTAAAATGTTGTATTCATAATAAGCCAGAATACATCTTGTGTCATGACAATCACACGTTGCGTTGAAATCCATGTTCTTATAGATGTAAAATTTTGTACTCATAAAATATCGGTAAATATCCGATGCGATTAGAATTAAGTGTGAATCGTATATGTTTTGGCGATATTGGTGCATATTTACTTTATGTACTTTACTCAACACCCGAATAAAAATTTACCTTAGCCTAACATGTGATTTTGATGCTTTCAGATTATTTGGTTTTAATGTTATTATCTACAACTGAAAACATCCGGAAACGATACACCGTCACGTTTTTCTACATCTGAATGCATCATACATCATCTCTTTTATTGGATAAAATCGACACTTGAAAACATATGTAAGATGTTTATTCATAACCTTTAATACATCTGAAAACATCAAAAATCCTTTGACTGTGCTGTTTTATTCAAATACATTTGAAAACATCAATATGCTTTGATATCTTAAAACATCAGAAAAACATTTTATTTGAATGTCAAAATCATGACGTTAAAGGGACATTGGATTAGAAAAAAATTGTTTGAAAATGTCTGATGTTAACATCATGTTACCTTGCCTAAATACAGCGAAAACGATCTGATTTCTAATGTTCAACGTAGGATGTACATTTGAATTTCATGTTGATGTAGACATTGAAATCAGACATCAGCTTGATGTAAATTTTTATTCGGGCACCCACGCAAACCAATACCATAATCATGTAGGGAAAATATTCTCTATACGATGATGCTACAAATTTGCGTGTGTAGGCTATGGCTTGCGAGAAAAAAAGCCTCAGAAGTATATGTTTACAAATGTTGATAGGTCCTATTCTATTGTTGGTCAAGAATTGGAGTGAAGGTCTATGGAAAGTGAAGTCGAATGTGGTAAATGTAAATGTGTAATTACGTTTTTGGTTACATTAGTATCGTTCACCGTGAGATAAATAGTGCATCAGGAAGGTAAAAACGACGATATTACTAAAAATTAAAATTAAACTAATTAATATGCGATTTCAGGTCATTTCAATTAGTATTGTTGTACAATGCCTCCAACTAGACAGAATAATATCGGTCGGCTGCTAGCTCAGCAAACTCTCGAATGAGACAAAGCGACGATCAGCGTGCAACTCGAAATGAATTGGATCGACAATGGATTTCACGGGCTCGAATGATGTTGTGTGAAGAAGAAAGCAGCTCAAAATACAAGCGATAATGTTAGAAAGAAGTGTAATCGGCAAGTATCAGAAAGATCTGGTAACAATCGTGCCCAACATAACCCTTAAAATCAATTAGGAAGGCATTCCAAAAAATCTTCAACGTGCTGCTTTTGGTTGATGACTATGCGAAAACATCAGTCGCCATTGGATTAATGAGTGTAGTTTGTTATCATTTCAATGCATTGAAGTTCCCAAATGAAACACCAGAGCCTTTGCGCTCATTGGTGTCTGGATCAGGAAGTGGTTCTAAACATTTTCTGCAGAACATCCAGAGTTATAATGATTGTTTTCAAATGACTTCGTTTGGCGCAACGCTCATAATAATATTTAAAAGATTTCGTGGAATTAATATATTATAAATTTGTGAAACCGTCTACGTTACATGTCAAATTTACCAAAAAGCGAGTTCAATGTTACCACCGACGAACATAAATTTCTATAGATTTATTTCAAGGGAAATTCACTCGGCAACATTATTCCACCATGAAGCGGGACATTGTACAACAATTGCAAGCGATGCTCATGAGCCCAATGGATTGATTCAAATGTTCAAGACTACTCTAGATCGAATGCCAGCTAACAACTATAAGCTTGCGATTCAAGCTAAAACCTTCTTCAATTTTCCAATAAGTATTTTAATTGTATGCAGGACAACGTCTGCCGGGTCAGCTAGTTTAATATATAATAAAATCACCTCTTCAGATTACGGCGGCATAGGAGGATGTACTAAATAAGCCGTGAGTCTCACTGTACGTAATTCTAATATTTTCAATGAACAGAAATTGCCGCCTAGGATCAATCATTGTTTGAAATTAGATTGAATTACGCACAGCCGAAAGCTACCAAGTGAGTAGGTTTTCCCAGTCGACTAAATCTTGGGATGCAGATTCCAACCTACATGAAAAGAATCACCTGTTCAGATTGGGGTGGTATTGGAAAACGTATTCAGTTGGTAATGAGCCTCACTGTTGGTAATTCTTATAATCTCGAAGAACAGAAATTGCCGTATAGGATCAATCATTGTTCGAGATTATATTGCATTACTAACAGCAGAGAACTACCAAGTGAAAAGGATTCGAACAAAATCTTGACAGGTAAATCTCATCATACTATTGAACCTAGAGTACCTGTTCAGAATATTGTAACACCGATGCATGTGTGGAGTTTGTAGTGAGCCTCACCGTTTGAAATTCTCAAAAATTCGAAAAACAGAAATTGCCGCTCAGGATCAATCATTGTTTGTAATTATACAAAATTTCAAACGGAAGAGAACTACAAACTAAACACATGATCATAGTTGATCAACTCTCTACAAGCAGATCCTATTTTACTTATGCTTTTGAAATTGCGAAACATCTCGGTCTAAGCATCAGGAAATGAAGGTCAAATTTCTTTGCATAGCAGGCTCACTCTTTCAAATCAGCGTGATTTCGAGGAACAGAAATTGCCTTTTAGGAACAATCATTCCTCCAAATTATATTGGATTTGAAATAGTAGAGACCTATGTAAAAAAATTTAAGACCCCAATTTCGTGCTAGAAGCTTGACAAAACGCTTCGGTTATTCAAGCTTCGATTCCAAGGAGTGTTTTGACAGTCAGACTCACTCTTCCAATTTTAAATGATCCCTCGGAAAAGCACTTGCCGCATAGGACCAATCATTGCGAAGGATCAACTAAAATTAGAAGAGCAGAGAACTGTCAAGCTATCATTTACGTTAGACGCCTAGGGAAGGTTAGTCATTAGATCAGAAAGCTGAAACGAAGATTTATTTAAAAGCAGGCTAACTTTTGCAGATTTATGTGACATGGGGGAACAGCACTTGCCGATTAGGAACAATCATTGCTCTAAATCAATCTAAATCTTCAAAAGAAGAGAACTTTTATTGGAATTGTGTTAGGTAATCTGAGATCTCAAGTATATTAATTGTAAAACTAAACCAGTATTTTTGTTTTTTTAGCCCGCTCTGGGGTAATTGTTACCTCTGAAATCGGTTCCAATCACACTTGCTTCGTTGTTTCATTATATTCTATTTAATTTTTTTAATAGAATATAATGAAACAACCAGCAGAATGTGATTAATTCAGGAGGCCAACTAATTACTGACATCTAAAACAATTTGCAATTAATACTTGAATCTCAGACACTAACACAATTCAAGTTCTCTTCTTTGAAGATTTGGAGCGATTTAAATACAATCGGCAGTCTTGTTCCCCCATGTCACATAAATGCAAAGTTAATACGCTTATAAATTAATGGACAATACGATCTGAATTTGGCCTTCCTAGGCGTCTGGCGTAAATGATAGCTTGACAGTCTGCTATCTATTTTAGTTGATCCTTCGCGGTGGTCTATGCGGCAAGTCAACCGGGATCGACTAAAATTGAAGAGTAGTCTGACTGTCAAAACACTCGCCCAGAATCAGCTTGAATAGCGAAGCGTATCAAGCTAGCCGTGAGGTCTTAATTTTACGTAGGTCTCTACTGTTCAAATCCCAGTAATTTGAATTGTTCCTAAAGGCAATTTCATTCCTCGAAATCACGCTGGTGAAAATTAATTTCTGCAAATTTGATCTGCTTTAGCAAAGGACTGATCAGCTATGATGTGTGTTTGGATTTTGTAGTTCTCTTCCGTTTAATTTTGTATATTACAAGCAATGATGTATTTGATTCTGTTTTCAAAGTTTTAATTTGTGTGATACACTACAAATATATGTCGCTCAATGTTAATTCTGAACAGGTACTTTGTTCAATAGTATGATGGCTAATCAAGATTTTTGTTCAGGTATCCTTATTCTGGCAATCAAACCAGTACTGATATAATCTCGGGCAATGATTGATATGCGACTTCTGTTCTTCGAGATTGCAAATTACCAACGAAATGAAGACTCATTACAACTGAATGCGTTTTCCAATACCTGAACAGATGATTTCATCAACAGGTGAAATCTGCCATCCCAGATTTAGTCGACTCAGAGAAGGCCTACTCCTTGTGGCTTCGGCTGTGCGTAATTCAGTCGGCAATGATTGATCCTAGTAAATTTCTGTTCATTGAATGTGGGAATTGCATTTGGACTCGCGGCGCTGACAGGCAAATCCTCCTGTAAATGAAGGCATGATTTTTATTATATGATAAACTAGCTGACCCGAAGCGACATTCAGTCCACCTCCTTGACAAGTACTTATTGGAAAATTGAAGAGGGATACAGCAGATCTGAAGCCTAGTTGTTAGCTGGCATTCAGGAAATCTAGGTAGTCTTGTCCAATCCATTGAATCGGCTGCAGTGTGTAAATGTCAGCAAATGGTGGGTATCAATGTTGTAGTCTTCCTTGATAAATCTATGAAATTTATGTTCTAGATCCGTGTATTAACAGTTGACGTAGCAACGTAAGACGGTTTCTAGTATGACATGTGTTCTGATGGCAAGTATATTGTATGAGCGTTGGCATGGGCAATCGTACTAATACGGATGTTCTGCGAGAGAATGTTTAGACTGCCTGATCTGGAGCATGAGCGAGAATACTGTGTTCATTTGGGAACTCAATGCGTTGAGGCATGATGACAAACACGCTCATTAATCAATGGCGATGATGTTTTCACTGTAAATACGTTGAAGTGATGCCAGCTCTAGTTTTGGGGTATGTTAGACTTTGATGATTACCCATCTTCTGATACTTGCCGTGCAACTCTTTCTAACGTCGCTTGTATTTTGAGGCTGCTTCTTCTTCACGCAACGGCCGTGAAATCCATTGTCGATCAATTCGACTCACGCGCTGATCAATAAACTGTCTCGTTCGAAGGTTCTTTGAGCCTGTCTGGATGGAGGCGTGTCTGAGCAATTGCCCAGTGTGATGAAATTGATGATTTGGTACAGTGCAATGTCTTTGATAAATACTAATGTGACCAAGGCAATATTCCATTTGCATTTGCCGCATTCGACTTCACTCCATGGATTCACTCCAGTTGATAACAATGGGAATGGGACCTGACATTTAGTAAACGCTGTAAGCCTCTGGGCTTTTTCTCATGGCTTGCATCGAATTTGTGTATGCGGTTTTAAATGTGCTGCATCAGCATGAAATTCGTCTTGCATCCTACGTTGAGCGTAAATCAGACATCATTTTCGCTGTATGACACAGGCAGAGATAACATGATGATTGGCATCGGACGTTTCAGGCAATTTTCTAATCAATGTCCTTTTGGCTTACCCGGGCATTCAAGTAAGATGTTTTTCTGATATTTTAGATAATCAAGCATATTGATGTTTTCCAGATGTGACGAATCATTGGCACAGTCAAGTTTTTGATGTTTTCAGATGTATGATAGGAGTTATGAATAGGCATCTTTACATATGTTTTCGAAGTCGATCTCAATAAGAAAGAACAGTGCGTTCGGATGTCAGGTAACATTAGGAGCCAGATAATCTGGCTATCAAGATCTGGCCCAGGCTGAGATTTCATGTAATATAATATCGCTCAAAGTATATACATTAATTCTAATCATCGAATATTTTATAATTACAAATACATCTATAAGAACGTAGTTCAACATCAACATATTGATATCATGACACAAGTATATTCTGGCTAATATGAATGCAACATTTTACTTCTGGAACCTTTATTCTATTGTAACGTTTCATTCTTATGTTAATAAGTTTTCTAATGCTAACAGACCCTGCAGTCTTTCTAGGTAACGTAATTATAATATAATCATCGGAATAATGTTAGATCTTAGGTACATTCACATACTCAACGTTTATTTTAGATTCTGGATTTTATAAGACGTGTTCTGATGTTGATTCATCATCAATACGTTTTTTAATTGGTTAAATGACAGCTAACACAAGCGTGCACTGAGCTCTGAATACGTTGAAATGCGACGGCCCACGCATTCAAATTTGATAATCTCATGGCATCACCCATTCAGTATTTATGGCAAGGCAGATAAATGTTGTTAACAGATGTTATTAGGCCTATTTGATGTGATCAATTTACATCCTCGCTATGAGCAATCACTGTAAAACGTTCAGTCCCATAAACATCTACGCTATCTAAATCGTTTACGCTGAGTTACTTTTAGATTTCCAGGAGTGTTGATGAAGAGATGCGCCGGGAATTCCTGGATCACGTAAACCCGTAATTATGATCCTTCGTGAAAACGAAGAAGTTAGGTTTGAGACGTTTTTGATCTTTGCGTGAATGAGCCGCGTATTTTACGCCGAACGTCAATTCATGAAAAATGTAATAAGCATTTCAGTGTGTTATCATTTTTTATATCTTTCAGAAAATTGTAAGCAACAAGTAAGTGATTCTCCTCTCTCGTACTCTTTTTATGTTAATTACAGAGAGCCGATATAATGGATTTTCAGCGGTCTACAAATCGTTAGATGTCTCTTGCTGTCTAACTTCTCATACCTTTCAGTGAATTTCAATTTTTCAACATATAAACCTGTTGAAGGCAGACCATCAAACAAAATCAGATAAATCCATCGTGTCGTTCTGAATAACATCTGTGAACAGCTTTTATATATAGATTGGATGAACGTAGTCTAATGCGACGATTAACTGAAGACAATTCGTCGAAACCATATTCACATTCCCTATACCCACTGAAAACAAATTAAAATTAAATTATTTGGAACGTCGTTATATGTTGACAAATTGGAGTATACGCATTTTAAAATTTTCTGTAAGAACAGCAAATTTGCTAATTTTTTACGTAGGCGATAATCTCAATGCTGCATGCTAGCACAGCAACATGGCCTCCGGGCATTGACACTATGGAACTGACCGTTTCTGTCTGCCGTAACGCCATTCATTTTCTCAATACTCTAGTAACACTTGCTCAACCGTTCTATTTAAATTATAAATATATGATTCTAGAATATAATGAATGGTTGTCTCGATATTTGCTCCTTGAATCTATTATTAAAGATGGATCTGTCTTAACTGCTGCGGAAAAACTTGAATATCTCAATGTAAGCCTGCATCGCCATATAATAACATGTGCCCAGGCAGCATAAAGGCAGCACCTTTGGCTAAACAAATGGATGTCGATGCTGCACTCTGGCCCTGCGTATGCGTATATGAAAAGCGCGTAATGCAGCGTTATGAAGTATATTTTAACAAGTATCGGAAATAGAGGTAACGGGATATATCCAGGTAAACTCCTGATTCGGCCTATCTTTCTCAAATATGTCATTGTCTTCGATAATCAACCGTCGTATCAGCATGAAACCAGTCGATTTATTTCAAAACGGAGTAGTAGTAATCAATTGATTGATATTCACTTCCCCGTAATTTTCACCATGACGCACAGTTAGAAGCTAATGGACAGATATCTATACGTCTTCGAAGATGATCAAATTTATGAGTAATGCAGCAAGATGTACTTGATATATAAAACAGACAGATACATTAGATAAAGATAGCTGTGAAGTGAAACAAACAGGCAATGAATGTTAGGGACATGTTATTTTCTATGTTCTGGCCTGTTATGTATCAGCTCAAATGTTGTTGTGTGGCTGTGCAATACAAGTCTGAGTTCAGTTAGTGTTGTTTATATGGCTCATTTTAACTGCAAATTAAAATTTAAAATCTGTGTAAATTAATTACATAATGTTTGATTATCGAATATTTCACTGGCTGTAAAAATCCTTAAGTGTTTCTTGTAACGGTTAAGTGTAGTTGATTTATGCAATTGTTTGATAGGTAAACAGCAAATCGGAAAACCCTCTTTAAAATTGCATTTATAAAATCAATCAGGAAATGAGACATCTCCATCAATGATTAACGCTCTTGACATTTACCTCGAGACTCGACTTACTCGTGATTTAATGTAACTCGTGATACGCTACTACCCAGATGGCTTATTAAACATATCTTAGGAGATGTATGAAACTAGTTAAGTTTTTGTTTATATAATCCTTTACGGGAAATGAAAATGATACATCATTGTTATATTAGGCTTTGAGTCAGAGACCTATACCCTATGAAAGATCAGGCCAAAATCAGGATTGTCATTTATCTGTAAAACGATGTGAAATAAAGTATGCCGTTTATTGAAATCAAATATATTTATCTCTTTCACTATCATGAATGTATGGATATGATTCTGGTTTTTTCTTTGCGAAAACTGTAACCGAGCAATTTGAATCTGCGAAGATGATAAAGTAAAGTAAGTGAGAATGTGTAAAGATGTCTTCAATATCAAGATAGATCAGATAGATTTTTTATTGAATGATTGCATTCAGAGTATAGCAAATAGCAGAAATGACGTAATTCGCAGATAAATTGTAAAGGCTGTCGTCTGAGAGTTGGCAATGTTGATCTGATGGCAATGTTCCAGCTTGGATATTCAGTTTTTATGTTAAATTAAAGACACCATTAATCCGCCGTGTGGGCCTCTTCATGATAACGAATAATGTCTCTAATAATGTACTGGATAGATATTTTCATTCGAAATCTGGAAGATCAGAACACATTCGATATGTCATGCATTCAGTTTATAAAGTAACTGTTGTCAGTCTGGTACCGTTAAATCGCTTGGCCTTCGTTAGTTTTGAAATTACATGGGGCCCAAATTTCATGATATCGGTCAATAGAATGAATTATTGGAACAGTATCTAAGGTCAATTTTATTATCGATAGTTCAGATGCTTAATGGATGCATATTCGTTGAAATGAAACAAATGAAGCAATGTAATTTTCGAATGCTCCTTGCGGTTCAAACCAATATCGAATAATCGATAGCAATACAATTCTATACAGTCGCATGGATGTAACTGGACTAAGCAACGTAATGCCTACAACGGCAGATACATTAATAGAATGAAGCGAATAAATAAACTGGTGTGTTGAATAACTGTGGCTTTGCGCCTGCAGCAGTATGTGTCGTCTCTGATTATGTAATACTCAATTGTGTTTAGTCATATCTCCATGAAGAATTATCAATCATAATGAAGGTACAGCCAGTTATTCAAGATTTCGTAGCTGATCCGCAAAAAAAGATCGGTACTCTCATTATGTAATCCGGACAAACTGTTTGATACTATAATGGGCCTTCATGCTGTTTCGTGATGTAACAAAACAGATGTCAGATGGAAAAATCGATAACGTTCTATGGAGCCAGCGCTCCATTTGCCTCTGTGAACTGAAATCGGTTCTGTGGCCTGAAGTACCGATGTGATGATGACTATGTACACACATACGCATACACCCGCATACGCTCACGCATTGTTCGGATAGATGAAGTCTTCAGCGGCAGTTGATGATTTGCAGCAAAACAAAGTTACTTGACCAGATAACATTTCGAAAATGTATGACATCAAATACATTTGGCTGCTATACCGGTGTAAATATAGTACGTCTGTCGGAAAACGTTCGATACTTACCGCCTATGGATAGCATTAATCAATTAAACGCTCGTGAGATGGTATACCTGACGTAAACAGAACACTGATGTGCGCTGATCGCAAAGAAACTCGGTATGTATAGAACTCTTGCATGTTTAATTACATAACCTATGCAGATTGTTAAGCAACTGTCCCGTATGTAGGTATCCCATAGGGCATGGAACAGTTAATACGGAACAGCGGCAGTATATAAAACGCTGAGAAGTGCCTGATTCCGAAGAAGAAACAATCTTCTGTATATCGGTTTCCTACCGTGACAAACATCGTCAATAAACTACAAAGTGACGTGGTATCGAATAAATTAAAGTAGCACGCCTAGCAAACATTTCTTGTTGACAAATCCAAGTCATTGTCTTCCGTTATGGTCGTCCACGCATCGAGTGGGATTCTGTATATCTCGGCCGTTAGATATGGGCAATCCTAGTGAAGTGCAAATAGTTCGCTCCCTGGCTCCATCATCATACACCGCAGGATCAGCTTTCAGGTATGACTACTATGCATCACTACTTGCAGGCAAGCTAGTCACCACATGCCTCTGATCCATGATCGCGCCCGTAAACAGATCTCCGACCTCAGGGTCTTCACTCGTTCAACCATATGCAAATCTGTGATCGTAAATCTCATGATATCAGTCCAGTATCCTGCCAAATATTAATTGGCTTCGGAGAGTCATCCCCGCTGATTCCAGCGTATGACGCCAGATGAACAGCCAAATATAAAGATGGTTTGGCGATCTTCCGTATTATCCGACTTGTTGCGGCAAATGCAGCCTAAATCGGCGTAGTCAAGATTTCGTCGGTATCATCGCCTAGCGCGGCCATCGCTGACATACGCATTCGGCTCCGCGCGCCCGTATGGGGTATCGGAGAGGATTAATTGACCATTTGAGCGCGTCGATAATGCGCAGTCTCATTTGCCTTGTTCGCACCCAGGCAAGGTAGTGCCGTTATCACTAAGGCACAGACTGGGGACCCAGCGTGTGAATCACCGGATCCTCTGTACATGATTCACTGGAGCAAAGTCTGGGCAGCCAGATGAACCTTGCATGTGGCGTGGCAAACGTATCTCTATGCGGTAACCTACGGCAATTCAGCAGTCAGCCTACGCCAACTGAAGTCGGGAGCGTTGATAATCAATCTTTGAAGAGAATATTTCGTCGGAAGTGGCTTACACTTGTTCATGTTTTCTGATCGTTTTCAGCCAGATGGTTTCAAATCGTTGGCGGAGCACAAATTCGCAATCGTCTCTTTGTTCGTGATGTCATAAATGCGTTGATAATGTTCAATTGTGTGATCTGTGGGAAAATAATCGAAATCCAACGTCGAGAATCAACGTATACGGCGTGGCCATTCCCTTCAATCCGGATATGACTTGTATTCATCGGCAGGAATGACGCTAATCTATACGGCCGGGCTATATCGATAATCCCTTCTCGATCAGTTAGTGCGGTTCTTTTAGAGATCCTCACTCTGCGGATGCACTAGTTTTTCAAGTGTGCAATGCATCCTATCTGCCTTGCTGACTACATCCCGTGCCTTCTCTTCTTCTTCTAGTTGCTGCTACATTCTTATCGGTAGCAATTCATGAGCACGAGAAACAGATGAGAAGATATAGTTCTGTGGATATCCCATGAGTCTGCCAGCGTCAGCCGTTCTGGCTGAACGGCGAAATGTGTTGTGATATCGATCGTAGTTCTCTGCGTGATGTTCGTATTCGTTGCTGTGACCGCCGTTTCGCTGGTCATGTGCAGGGCAGTGGACTGAACCACCTTCCGTTGGAATCGGGATTTGACCATTCGATGAAGCAGTCAGTACGTATCTGATGGTACCCAACGTAACCCTTCGCTTGGATCAGGCAAGTTCCCCTGCGTGGTAACAGTATTTGCTAATGGGTATAATCCGCCGAATCCACAGTACGGTCGGCGAATCGGTCCATGGAACAGCTCGTGTCGATTTACTGGTGGGGAGCAGTTTGTATTCTTCTTTCTCCTAGCCTTCAATTCAACCGTGGAAATCATTCTTTTTTGCCCATCATAACGAACATTGGACTGGGTCAGATCGTCAGTAATACGGAGTAGAGCAACACTTATATAGCCTCGCTATCGACGGCATGCGACACGGAAGCTCTTGGGTGCTTCACCGGAAATAACAGCGTGGTATCTATATTTATTACCTGTGTCCACTTGGCGACAAAGCTTCTCAGTAGCCTCGTCAGCTGTTCTTCGTCCCATTGTGCCTCCTTCTCCACAAATCCTGAAATTCAAATCTGCGGAATGGTACGCTAACCCCAATATGCCGTCCGCAGAGCAATGCTGTATCATCATGGAGCATGAATGGGAGAAATTGTTCTCTGACTCCGTGGGAGAATCAAAACGTCTGATTCTGGAGCGCCACAACATTCAGAACTCGTTTCCATCTTTCCTCAGATTAGCAACGGCATGATGAATGCTGTGTGCCGGATCTCGCCAGATACTCCAGCACTCGTTATATTGCTGACCTATCTAGGCCATCACGAGCATGGGTCGTTCAGGCCATATAGCTCGGCTTAACAATATTTCTGGATCAACTGTCATCCGTAATGATTTTATCTTTATTTTATTATAAAGTAGAAATAAGCCCTTATCGTTTGCCTCATGAAATTGCTGGTATTTCATTATGAATACCGATCCATAAATTTCTGGAGAACAGGCGGTACTGACACAGTATAGTACTTTTATCGGGATTCTCATTCGAAGCTGTAAAACATTTCACTATCGCCGCCAGATCAACTGGCGTTTCTCGCGAAATTTGATCTGTGACGATGCAAGTCAGACCTTTAGCTGCTGCGAGGTAAGAGGACTCCGGACACACGACCTCTTCTTCTTCTTTCCGCACCGGATGCGTCACCAGGCAGAATACTTGAAAGCGCAGCTCGGTTGATCTATCGTAACTCTCGCTGGCTGTGTACGTAATAACGATACCTTCCATATAGTCACGATCTGTTGATTTACGCTGTCTGAATCCACGTCATACCTAAACTGTCTTTAATACTTCATGACCAAATCGAGTATTCGGCAGTTCAGCATCATCCGTTTTCCAAAGGCGGTCATAACTCCGTTACAAACTCGTGATGCTCTAATATTTCGCGTGCTCGTTTATCGGCGTAGTGCCATTTGATCTAGTTGTCGGCTCTTCCAGATGTACTTGTCAGTGGAATCGTTTAGTACTCGGTCGATGCAGTTACATTCGTGGACGATTCATGAGAAAGCTCGTACGTTACCGTGGACATGTGATTTCACCGCGAATGAATATACTGGCTATCTAACTTGGCGCGGAAAGAGCTCGAATTTTCAATCCAGAAGAATCCTAGGAACGACATCGACATACGATGAACAGGAAGGTACTTGAGAGATGTGGGAATATTTCTCGGATGGTATTGATGATCAGAGAGCTCTGATGCAGCCACTGGCAATGTGTCTTCAGCGGAGCAATGATCCTTTTCAGCGATCAGCTAACAAATAGTGGTCTCGTTCTTTGCAGCTCGACGTCCGCTCGATTCGGAGATACCTTCTGCTCAGTAACAGGTAAACAGGCTCAATGGCGTCAGGAGCCCTTCATCTAAGAGAAGGCAGGCGTCTCATTTGCAGTTTTCCGTTAAACAACGTAACAGATGATCTGAAATAAGGCCGATTTTACTGACCGTTCATGAGCGTTGCATTCAGACTCTTGTCGTCCTGCTGACGTTGTTCTTTATGTGAACGATGCGGTAAATGGTGACGCGGCCATCATCACCTCGAGCATTATCTACGTGAAACGGTAATCACGCCAATTTCCGTGTGCCTTGGCGCAATGGCTGCTGATCCTCTGCTCTGTCGATGATCGTCTTCCCATATCAGCTGGAAACTGTCTTTCTCTCTGCGGTACAGACACCTCAACTATCTTCGACTCTTCCTTA
>JASCZW010009204.1:0-44258 GCA_034211315.2 Aedes japonicus
AAAATCTTTGACCTGGGATTTGCGCTAGTCAGCCTTGACATAGGTTTCACCGTCCATCGGAAGACAACCGTCGAACTTGGTCAGCACCTGGTCGTATAGCTTCCGAGCACGGATTTTGGCCACACTATTCTGTTTTATGGTCCGATTTGGCTGTTTGCTAGCTCGATACGACTTGATTCCTTCCCGGAGTCGAGTTCATCCCACGGTACTATGGGCAGCACGGAATTGTCTGGCCAAATCACGGTCCGACAGATTGGGATTCCTCTTAATCGTCTTCAAAATCTTACCACGCAGTTTCCGGTCGACAGATCCACTCCGACGATTGGCTTGAGGCTTCCGAATCGTCGTCAATGTTTCCTTATACCGTTTGATAACGCGCCATACGGTATTTCTGGGCAATTTCAGCTGTTAAGCTAGCCTAGATGCAGACCAATGGATTTTCCAAATAACTGTGCACAATGTTTTCCCTTCTTTCGGCTTCCATGTTAATTGTTTACAAAGAACAGTCGATTTGCGGAATGCCAAAAATACATACGTGAAGCTGACAAAATTCCCGACACGTGGGCGCCAAGAACTTCCAAATCCGTCCACCAGGAGCGCCACAATATGAGCAAAAGTTTGTTCCAATTCTGAATGAAGCAAGCCTTCAAAATCATAAACCTTCTTTGACCACATAAGGTCTATATATTAGTTATAATTCTATGAAATTTTCAACTAAAAATATTGATAATTGACAAAATTGAAGAAGGTTGAACATGGCGTGTTTTGAAAGCAAAATTTTGCTCGGCTGTTTTTTGCTACTGAGTGTAGCTAAGGTAGCTAGGCAAGGGATTATCTCCTTGATTGGATGCCCAATATCAAACATGTCCTACTCCAATTTCAACTACTTTTATTCACTTCCACAACCTGCCGTGCTCTTTCGAACTTTTCAATACTTTCTCTTCACATCTTTGGTTCTAGCAGATATTGCTGTCCACTTCTAGAGTTGCATGTTGATAATTAGGATATTACCATTTTCAAACATAATAAATGATTACGTGCTTCATGCAACAACAAAACATAATTAGTTAAATATATTAAAACCGGTTTAAACTAACATAACAGATGCTGTTGGGGTGCATCATAAAGTGTAATGATAGTTTATTTCAGTGAGAAAAACAAACTTTTTTCAGTACACCTAATCGTCGAGTTTAATCGATTTAAATCAACTAACTATAATTATGCTGTATGGCCCACACACAAACTGTAATAGCGATTTTCTTTGTTGAGGAAACGAAAAGAAAAAAATTAACGCTTGAGAGCCGATTCAAACCAATTTGAACCAACAGTAGGAATGAAGTCGAGGCCACTCACAAATTGTAATGATGAATTACTTCGTTGGGGAAGCGAAGCAAACAATACAAACCGATATAAACCAATAGTGAATATGCAGTAGGAGTCATGAATAAATTGTGATGTTGGTTTACTTCACTAAAATCAGCATGATGGCCGCTTCGAACGGATATAAACCAACTGCACAGATGCTGTTGAAGCCACCCACAAATTGTGATTGTGGTTTACTTCGTTGAAGAACAAGAAAAAAAGGAGATTCCTCACAAAAACTAAAAGTGATTGAAATCATTCGTTAAAAAATAATGATTTTCAAACTACACTGTAGTGCCAACATTAAGCAATTTAAAGCGCCAATTAGGATACTTTTGGTGCCACCCACAAAGTGTGATGGTGGTTTAGTGCATCGGGAATTTTTTTTTAAACTACGCTTATCAGCCACTTTGATCCAAATGCAACCAATTGTACAGTTGCTGTTGGACCACTCATCTTCTTCTTTTTTCTGTTCGAGCTAAACAATTGTCATAGCTCTAAAAAGTAAGGGCCGATAACTGAGACCATATGCCCATAAAGTGTGATGGTGGTTTACTTTGATGGATATACAAATATATTTTTACGGCTTGTAGTTTATATGAACCGATTCAAACCAACAATTAAGATACGGGTTTGGAAGGTAGCTAACTTTTGAGTCATATGTAATAAAGAAGTGTTGCTTACTTCAACATGCTTCTCTGTTAGTGATGATGGAATTTCTATTTGGTTCTATACCTTTCCTTTTTTGTAATTTACTATGTTTCGTGCTACACCAGAAAAGAGTCCAGCCCTGACGATTGGCATTCTTTTGGTTTACAATGGCGAAATCAATACAATTGTGGCTTTGTTAGTTGGTAGAAGAGTTTATGAGTTTAAATTCTTCGATCAACTGTACAGGAAATCCCTTTGTAGCTGCTTCATTCAGCTTGGTGAAGACGGTCGTTTAGGTTAAATCACGAAAGTTTCACTTAAACACAAACTCGTCTATTACAAAATGTAATTTGTCGTTCTGAAAATGACGGTAATGAGACGCGTTAGAAATTAATTTCTCCTGTTCACAAGGACACCATCATGGGCTATATTTACGTCGGATATTTGTTTACCAATGTCCTCATCGCTGCGAATGACCGACGGCAAGATACTTGGGATGATACTGAAAATCTACTTAGTTGTCACATGCGTCGTTAGCAGCATTGCAGTGAGGAGCTAAGGGTACCAGCAGCTTCTTGTAGAGCTTTGTCTTCCTTACTACAACCGGGCGAGTGTCGAACACTGAATTCAGTTAGGTTAGTCTCGAAATCCATATACTAGCGTAGCCAAGAAAAAAGAGAACGGACCACAATTGTAAAATCAGACACCTCTGACAAAGCAAAATTATCAATCATGGAATGGAAATTAATGAAATAAACAGAAGAAGACAATTTGAACCATTGACTAGCCATTTCTGAGGTCCCAGAAAGGGAAAATCGTGCTTTAAACCTTGTCATATGTAGATTTGTATCTGAGAAAAAGTTGGTTATTTCTAAGTAAAAAACTGAACTACTTACATTAATCACACTTGGTTAAAACAAACAAAAAATTTGTAAGTTTTTCTGATCCAATAGTATATAAACGAAGTCGTTCTGTTCCGTCGAACGAGAGTTATCAGCGTTCAAAAACCTTACACTTTAGGATAACGCTCTCCTTTTTCATAATTTTTAAATGATACACAGAAACAAAAGCGTTCACGAAAATGAAAACGGACCGTGAACTAGTTCACGTTTTCAGGATTTTTACCTAAAAACGTGATTTAGTTCATGATTACGTGATTCAGTTCACGGTGTATTTTTGCTTGTTCTCGAATTCATGACTGCAGTTCACGGATCCGGGCACGGATTTTTTTCCGTGTACCCGGTATAGAAAAGAAAACCGTAGTCCTACGTTTAAAGAACCAAAAGTTTGCATTCTTCATAGTAAGTATTTCCCATGTAAACTTCAAATGGTGTGTGCGGTGTACGTTTTAAAGCAAAATAGTTCAATTTTTAGACGGTTGCAATTGTCGATTGGAGAACAAATTTTCCAATTTGTATTTGTCCTCTGAATAAACCTAACGCGAACAATATGAAATTATATGAAAATGAAACTCGTTCAATGGAACCTATTTGGGAGGAAAACCCCAACTAGAAAAAACTACACACGCCTTTTGCCCAACATGCTGAAAAGAATACGAGCAAGGGAAGTCGTGTCATTTCCTGTACAATTGCATCGCATAGAGTCCCCCCCCCCCCCTCCGTGCCTTCCCATGCGCCAAACCAAGATTTAGATGGCATCACAGTCGTCACCGCCGTCGTTCCGTTGGCATATCTAGTGCAATCAATCTCGGACGATGTGCCTGTCAAGATTCACCGCGCACGACGCTCTTCCATTCCACCACTGCTGCTGTGAGGATCTGTGAGTACATATGCGGTTGTTTCTGCGAAAACGACTGACAAGTTGCGCTCACTTGTCACAGCAACAGTAGTTGAATTAGACCTTTACCCGCATCGCAGTAGTGCACTGCAATCTTTCCCCGGCCAAAGTGACCTTTACTTAGTCTCGGGGAAAAAGGATTCCAGGAATCTTGACAGCCATTCCGACGTGAAAGTGTGACCAAAGAAGGATTTTGAAACGGACAAGAAAGGTAATTTAACATCAATTAACTCCCAACGTGTTCAGCGCGTCGGGTCAGGGGTGGAAGTGGTAATAGCATCAACAGCATCTCACCCGACGGAGAGAGTTTACTTAACAAAATTTCTGCTCTTCTCCTTCTGTTCGGTCCTTTGGAGAAGAAGTTCAAATTAATAGAAGTGGCCTTCTTTTTCTACAAGCTGTAAGCGAAACTGCCGGTAGAACGTGGAGTTCTAGAACACACATCCTACCGGAGTGAAAGTGAGCGCCAAACGACCGAACGACCGACCTTCCTCGGTCGGAAAAATATCAGATTTAATTAATGCAATTAGATGGCGAAAATGTAACCTCCGCTCAAGACTCCGCTGAGTAGCTGTCAAAATTGCCGGTTCGCTTTCGGTTGTCGAAATGGAAGATGAGACGCATGGGGAAGGTTTTGTGGACTGTAAAGTGCACAGGGAGGTAGCATTTAGCGAATTGGGTTTAATGAGCCACGGGTCCCCAGCATGTTGGGTGTTGCTGATTTTCGATGTTTTCAGGCGGAAGAACAGTGAAGTTTCAAATGAGATGGGAGAAATGATAACTCTGAACGCGAGAGACAGATAATTGGTGTCAATGGGAAAGTACTTCCTGACAGAGTAAAAACTAGTTTGTGTTTTCTTATGTGACATCGCAAATGGAAATACGTGCATGTTTCTAACTAAGTGTATTTTCAGCTATGATACAGTTCTGGTATTATTTGTGCTTCATAGCAAATAAACGAAGGCTTGAATTACTGAGAATGAGGGTCGAAGCGACATTTACATGCGCTTTTATACTGCTCTCTCTCTGTGTTTTACAGAGAATGTTGTTAAAAGCGATTTGGCAGGCGCCATTTTACAATTCTTTATTTACTTCTTCGTTCTAGAGCAGAGACCGAAATGTTCGCCTACTTGAGAAGAGAAACGTCCTTTTTCACCCGCTTGGAGAAACAAATGAGAATGTGAGAAGCGAGAGCCTATTATACGCTCATAGCAGTTTTCGAGAGAAAAGCAACGGCGATTTATAATTTTCGGAGAGCATGAGTAGCTGATAAATCGCTTCTTTTTCAGTGAATCCTAGATGCCGATAATTATTTTTCACTTACTTTTTGACACCTGAAAATGCACCCGTCTTCATGCTTGTTTTATTCTGACATTATAATTCTATAATTATGGTCTATGGCGGTACCAGTGTGCACCGACTTAGCCTTATTTTAAAAATGTGACATGAGAAAATATGTTCGTTGAATTGTGGAGAGACATATTTTCGCATATGCAAGAGAGAGGATAATGAATTATCGGCGAAAAAGAAGAGATGAATATGTGAACGGTTCGCTACTCATGGACAACCTGCTTGAGAGAGAGAGCATGGTTTTCACCCAACTGAGTGAGAATTTCGATCTCTGCTGACTAAGAATAATGTAGTTAGTGGTTATGAAGAACGTTGCAAAGGTTTCAAGGACCATATGTCACCTGTAAAACCTGCTTGGGGACAACCTGTGAAACACAAAGTGAGTTGCGTCCCATAGATTTAGAAAGTCTAGCTAGCTGTTTGACACCATTGTTTTCTTAGTGGCGAACCAGCCCAGGAGGCTGAAAGCCACAATAATAAAGAAATAAAAAAAAAAAAAAAAACCATTGTTTTCTACTCCAATAACTTCTGTTATACAAATTCATGATCCTGCCCTCTATTTTTCGATGAATGAAGAGAGAACCAACACCTGATAAGGTCTTGACTACATCTTAACATACTAACTACACAGATAGAAAGAAACATTTAATTTCCTGCGTTATTTAGTGCTAGATTTTGCATAAATTATGCAAAATATTTATATTTTGCATAAAAATTTAAGATTTTTTTAAATTCATGTAATTTATCAAAACGTCAAGATAATTTTCTGATTCAGTCTCAACCAAATGGTTGTTTTAGTGCAAAAACTAAGAATTATCTGCTAAAATTAAATCTTTGAGTGATTTAAGATTACCGAATTATTTAGATGTTAAGACCGTTTATCTAATGGAGTTCAACTAAGTCCTAAATGACATATTATCCAAAGATATGTTCATAGTGCCCTTCCACACTATGGATTTTGTGGACTTCTGTTCAATATCTGCCGTGACCAACTCTAGTTAATCTGAGTTCTAAAACAGAGAGGTGGAAATTTGACACAGGATTACAGAGGAAGATCCACAGCTGTTCGAGATTACGAAGATTTTGTCGAAATCCCCGGTGGACAATCGGGTTAAATATATTCACAAGGAATACGCTCCAAGGGATGAAGGTGTTATGCGAAAGTGTACATCGGCGTACGTGAAAGGTGGAGCCAAAGAGGATTTGCTGCATTTGATCGACACCATTCATTAGAACCATCTTAGTTCGGTTATCCGTTCGTTGTTTCTGAATGAATTCATCAGTTGTACTGATTACGGTGCGCAATGCTATGACAAGCCCAGTGAACGATGTCTCATCTTTTTTAGAGTTATCGAAAAGTTGATTCTTTTTACCAAAATTGACTAAAATAAGCTACAATGATGAAAATCTATATAAAAATGGATTTATGTCTGTCTGTCTGTGTGAACCTAATAGACTCAAAAACTACAGTACCGAATGGCGTGAAATTTTGTATGCAGAAATTGTTGGGGCCGGGAAAGGTTCATATGATAGTTAAAGATCCCTCCCTTCTCTGAAAAGGGGGCTCCCATACAAATGAAACACTCAATTCTACACAACTCGAGAAAAATCAAGCAAACGAAACCTAATTTAGCATGTGTGAGGTTTTAGAGGCAAGAAAAGTTTCTATGATGGTTTCAAATCCCTCCCCATCCTGAAAATAGGAGGCTCCCATACAAATGAAACACAATATTCTGCATAACTCGAAAACTAATCAAGCAAATAGAACCAAATTTGGCATGTGGAAGTTTTTGAAGGAGAAATATGTTTCTATGGTGATTTGAGACTCTGCCGGAAGCAAACACGGGTAGCACTTGGCCACTGAACAAGAATACAAACAACAATCTTCCATACAGCAGACCTGATTTTAGCAATATCCGGCATAGATGTACATGAAAGATCCCATTTATGTATGCGAAATCTAGCATTCCCTTTATGTGCATTAGATAACGCAGAAAATGAAATGGAGATCAAAGCAAGCTCCGAGCGCGAGCGGACGTGTTTATATTTCGCTGTCAGTTGTTTAGTTGGTCACACGAAAAGGCTATGGTCCCAGTGAAATGTTCATAACAGTGTATGGAGTTAACCGGCTTTGTTATCGGGCATAGCGCGTTATCTATTGTGTCGGTAATTGTGTTTAGTTACGAACAGCTGCGGTCGTAGCGAGGTATCTATTGATTCGGTAACATAATGTTCGGTGGCGTTAAATGCTCCACACTTTATGGAATGAAGATCCGGGATAATGTGAAGAGCAGAACAAAGTTCGGACGTGCATTTTGTTCCGCTGTGTTTTCCGATATTACAAAACAATTATTATCGGATTAATTCAAGTTTGACCTCAAACTGGCACTATATCTACAACAATGCCATGTCGCTGGTCCAAATGCTGGTCCGTGGCCGAACTGGTTTACGATGAGAAGTTTGCCGAACATAGATGTATGTAAGATACCGGGTATCCGGAGTATCCTGAGCGATTTTCCCGAGTCCTGGAGCGATGCCGAAAGTTTAGTTTGGTAGACAGGTGCAAGCTGGTTGAGCCAAGAATGGCTACGGTGGAAATACGGAAATTTTGATCAAACATTCGCCGGACCAGGTGGATATTCTGAAGAAAACGAAAAAGTAGTGGCGATGTTGATCGGTTGAAGGGGTTAAGTTCGAGATACGATGCTATTTTCGTTCACCTGCAATGCCTTATGGGTATGATGTCACACAACAATGAAATTGATACTGCGTGTCCACTACATTTTTGCAAATACTAACAGAGAAATCGTGTTCAATAAACTACGGCACATGTTCTGAATACCGAATGCTCGCGCTGTCATCCGACAGGTGACGAAGGAACACATTTAAGATAAGCAGAACGCCAACCAGTCGGACTCCGCAAAGGATTTTCAGAAAATCGAGAGGTGGTAAGTGTTCTCAAAAACGTGGAGCGAAACAGGAAGGGGAGGATGATACAAAACGCACCGTTTAAGCAACATCGTGAATTACTAGGGAATGGAAGCTGAAATTTAGGAATAAGTTATTGAGTGTTATGCATTACGATGTTTTCGTTGAGGATGAAATGTGAATTAAATTGAAAACGATGATTTTTCATGATTTTTTAAACCTTTTCTAATGATTCTAATTTTATGATTTTTTAATCCCAATACGACTCCGGGGTAAAACGCCTGTTTAATTGCTCAATATGCATCCCAAAATTGGGGTAAGACGCACCACAACAGTAGGACATGGTGCACCACATTATTAGGATAGCATGCACCGCTTGTAACATGTAAAAACACGGCTATAAAAAGTTATTCATAAGAGTGTGAAGTGAGGAGGTTGCAACATATCACCACGTTCTCTTAGCTCTGTATGGTACTTTCACTTTAAAAAAAAAACACTATTTAAAAAACTTTTTTGAGCGTATTCGAAGAACGATTGTGATTGGGAAACTAGGAAAATTTAAAAATTAACACTTCATTTGATCACTTTTTAAAAATATAAAAAATTAAACATTGAAGTACTTTTTTCAAATTTTCGCTTGTAAACGCGAGTAAATTCCGTTAAATTCCTCTACAAGTATGGTAGTCAAGGAGCCAATGGGTATAGAATAAAGACGTTGCGCTATTTATAGTGGTATGTTGACAACTTTTCATTATTTACACGCTTAGAAAAAAAGTACCCAAAGGAGTAGTTATGTGTAGCAAGCACGTTGGGAATAGGTGTGTTTATCTACCATTGGGTTCAAATTACTTACTTTTGGGTAAAATTTTACCAGAAGAACGTAATTTATACCCAATGTTGGCTTTATACACTTAACAGCTTCGCTGGGTACTTATTTCTAAGCGTGTAAACGTATAAATAACGCCACTGTGCGTTCTGCCCCAGTTTTAGTTTTGCATGGTGTTGTCTAAATATTCTGAAAATACGTGGAATTATAGCGAAGTATTGATACTATCTTGAAGTTTTGTTGTGTACGATATATGTGAAGTGAATTTATGATAAACCATGGATATTAACGCATGGTAAAAGCTTATTTTAATGACACTATTATTTACAAGTAAGGAACAGTCATGACAATATCTTCAGTTTTGATCGTATTTTGTGTATTTAGTGCCTTATTATACTACACAATTATGAGTTATGCTCTTTTATTTGAACATTGATACACTATCATTGAAGTTATATCTTTGAAAATTCAAGTATATTTATTGAGTGGGTCATTCTACTCCACCAGTGCGTTTTGTTCTGTTCTCCCCTATTTGTTATCCATATTGTCCCCTGAACCCGTTGGCGTTGAGCCTGTAGATCTTGAAATGCTATACTTAAGGTGATATGATTGGTTAAGCTGAATAACTAGTTAACATAATAATCCTATTTTTGTCAGTTGCAAGGCAGTTGCATCAATTTTTTTCCATATGTGTTACTGGTGCACTACTATATAAATACAGCACTGGACACACTTAAGTACGCTCTCTATCCCAACACGACCAAAAGGAAAGAACAATATTATTTCATGTTTTCTTATTCAGTTACACTATTTGCATAACAGAGGTTATAATTTAGATCGTAAATGTTGTTAAAATAACAAAAATTGTTACAAAAATTCTCAAGAGATAACAAAAATAAAAGCAAACTATGATATACAGGGTGGCCACAGACTCTGAAAAATCGGGAAATGCGGGAAAAATGCGGGAATCCAAAATCATCGGGAAATATGCGGGAAAAAGGCGGGAGTTTTAAAAATTATCGGGAATTTTTGTCATATGGATGGAACCATACTTACATCTTTTTCAAATGATTTGAGTAGCCTATTCAAAACGTACCGCTTAGAGCATCTTCAGCGGGTGTCTATTTTAACATCTCTATAGTTGATTTGCCTCAGCAAACTTAAAAAGAATCAGCTTAAACAGACCAACTTTGCGTTCCCCGCACTGGTGTAGTATTTCTTGTTGTTAAACCCACCAACACAATCTTACAATATCCAGAGATCAGAAGTTTTGTTCTTTTCAGAGACCGAGGATTTTTCTCAATCTTTTTACCATGGATTGGTTTGAGTGGTGGTGAGTGTGTGAATGCATGCATCTCATTTAAACGATATAAGATAGTGCTGATAGTGATAGATAGAGCCACGCCAATCTATGACAAGAAGCACTTTCTGTGACGTTTCAACATGCCAAGGGATATGATCCTAGACATTATGCGACAATTACAGTCAACTGATAACTTTTTCCATCTGTTGCGATGCAGCTGGATATGTTGGCCTTAGTGTTACATAGGTGCAATACAGCTTAACGGATGTTGGCGTATGTCCTCAGCTAGTTCTCTCGACGAAAACTTGGGGTTTGATGACCCTGAGGACTTTTTGCAAATCTGTCCTTAAGACTTACGGCTCGCAGTATTTACGTCCCTCAATATCGGAAAAGGTGAAGAAACTGATGGACAAAAATTATCTGCCAACAGTTCGAAAAAAATCTTGTAAATTCAGTGCACTTAGAAACTCAGGGAACTTATCAGAAGCTCGGTATAATTTTTAGATTTGACTTAGACTTTCCCGATGTTTAGCTACTCTCCCTGATGTCAAAGGAACATACCATAAAATCAGGGAACTTTCCAGAAATTAAGGGTTCTTCTACTTCAGACAACTGCAATTCAGATTGTTTCCTAGAAGTTCAGGGAATTGTCCACAAATTAAAGGAGCTTAACACAGGTTCAGGGAAGTTTCAAAAGTAAAGGGTTCTTCACAGAAGTTCGAGTAACTATCCAGAAATTCAGGGGGCTTCCAGAAGTTTAGAAAACTTATCAGATTAGTTTGGGTATTTTTTCAGAAGTTCATAGAACTACTCAAAATGTTCAGGGAACTTCCTAAAAATTCAAGGAACTTTCCACAAAATTAGAGAACTTCCAATAGAGAGCAGTTAACAAATTCATGAAGCTTTTCGACAGTTTGCGGATCTTCCTAGAGGTTAAGTGAACGTCTTAGAATTTTATGAAATGAAACTTGCTAGACATATACAGAACTTCTTAGAAGTTCAGCGAACATGTAGGAGATCAAGAAACTTCCTTGAAGTTCAGGGTTTCTCATCAATTCAAAAAAACTTCTCAGAACTTCAGGAAATGCTCACACAGATCATGAAACTCCCCTAAAGATCAGGAAACTTTCCAAAAGGTCAGAAAACATCTCAGACGTTCCGAGAATGTCCCAGAAATTAAGAAAATTTCCCCGAAGTTCAGGGAACTTTCCAGAAGCTCGAAAAAACTCCCGGACGGGATTCAGCAATTCAGAAAATTTCTCAGTAGGCCTGCGATCTTCCAAGAATTTCAGAAAACTTCCCCCAAGATCGGGGAACTTTCCAGAATTTCAGAAAACGTCCCAGATAAACAGGAAACTGGATTCTTTTTCGAAAAGTTTAGGAAACATTCAAAGGATTTTTCCATAAGTTTGAGGAGCTTCCTATGACTTCAGGGATCTTTCCAGGTGATCGAAAAACTTTCCAATCGTTCCGAAAACATCCCAAAAGTTCAAGGTATTTAAGCTTTAAGAAGAACTTAAACTTTTTACTAATCGATAATTTTTCGAACCCAACCAAAACGAGAATAAAGAAACCAGCTACTTTTCAATCAATTTCATAGAATTTCCACCTATACACAATCATGGAGATCATAAAAAGTTCTTGTACGGTTTAACAACATCTCGGTAATGCTAACTATTCCACAGAAATTCCACGGCTTCCAAGATTTTTTTTTTCAATTTCTCGTAAGTTATTTAAATATGTCTGATATTCTGCTTTTTATGAAAGAATATGTACCAGCTGGAAGTTAAAACAACTTCTGGGAAGCAAAATCTGATTTTCTAAGTTCCCGTCATTTCCAGAAAGTTGTTCCTATTCCATGGACGATCAGCAAACTTTTTGGAGGTTCATCGAAGTTTCTAGAAACGTTAATAATTTTTCGGCAATTCAATGAACTTCTCTTAAGTTCCACCATTTATCTTCTCGAAAGACAGCGAGCAAACTTCATGATTATCTGAAAACTTTTAATTATTTTATTCAACTTCCGAGAAGTTTAATCAACTTCTGGCATGTTCAGTATAGATATTTCCACCCAATCATCATACATATTTTGAAGTTCTATAATTAAATTTTTAAAGAGTGCGTTCAGTAAGAAACTTAGAAGCTTATATGAGTTCTGAAATGATGCAAAATAGATCCGGTATAATACAAAATTTACAAACACCAGCGATGCAGCGATGTTTATGTGTTTGGTCTAAACAAATAAATCCAAACCATGATTTGAACCACCGTTGAAGATGCCCTTAGAAGATCTGGCTACACGGCTGTAACAGGTGAGGCCAGAAATGAACTTATCTTTCATGTGGTGGCGAATGTGTTTGAAGTTTAGCGAATTGCGTTTTTAAGGGTGTTAACACATGGTGGAAGAAGAATTTGGGCAGCTGTGCTCAATGCCGTCTGACGTTGTTTGCCGGATTCCAAAGATAAGAAAATGGTTTGGACAAATGTTGGCTAGAACCAAGAAGGAGCTATCAAATTTGACAACATTTGTTTGAAATTGACTCATCCTGTCGCACAAAAGGCATATTTAAAATAAATGGAAAGTGTCTGAGGGTAAATCAAACTGGAAAAGTTTAGGAGCTCAGAGATTTAGCTACGAGTAATTTATATTGACTCATCTTAACATAATTGCCATAATTGGTTGCATCAACTTGAATGTGACTTAATTGAGTCATATTCAAGTTATTTTAGCAGATTGGCAACAAGTGTGCTGCTAGGGATCTGATCGTTTATGAAGAGGAACTGTTGAAACGGATTGCGTTCATGGTCCAACAATGGTCACCATAACGGCCAACTTGAATCCTCCAGCTCGCATTTTCATAGCCACAAATCTCAATATGTATTTGGTCGTTTCTTTTGCTAAAATGAGAAGACCGCTCTGGTTGTTTTTCCGCAAAGATTTTTGTTACAACAATCGAGGAGTAGCTATATCTTACACAGAATTCTGAAGCGTTTCTGCTTGAGGAATTTCAACCTCAGCGCTTTGAATTTTTCACACCACATTAGAACACATTTCCCTTTTGCCCCGCTCTGCTCGCAGTTGTGAAAAGCAATCTGGTTAATCAAGTGAAAACTGCACAAAGAATAACGAACGGCTCATAAAAACAATATCTCATTAGCGACCGTCAACCGGCGTTCGAAGACAAACTAACCCACTCCCACAAAACCCAACTCAGTCCAACGATCGTCTATGGTTATTGAATTAATGAACTTTTTTTTTTCAAACTCATTCACATTAGTCACCCTTGCTGCGTAGAACGACGACGACGACGACGCCGCCGCCGCTGCCGTCACGTGTTGTTGCGGTCTAGGCACTTCCGGGGCGCCCCGATCCAGAACCCCGGCATCCTAACGAGCTGACAACGATCTTCCTGGATATCGATAGCGTGTGGAAAATGGTGCGACGAAAAATGTATGAAATCTAAATAATCAGGTTTTAATGCATCGTGACAGAGTGGATAATTAAACGACAATCAGATGTCGCCTTGGCCAGGCCGGTGGCATTAGATTGGATGCCGAGGGGGAAAAAAGGGCGGAGAGCGATTTGACAAGTTGGCAGATTTAAATTTAATTAGGTATCGGTCCACTGCTGGTGCTGGCTGCTGGCAGATCGTCCTCACGAGGCCAGGATGGAAAAGTTTGGAAATATCAACACGGTTTGACTCACTCGAATGACTCCATTGAGAGAGAAAAAAACGGTGTAGAAAGGAGTCGTGTTTCTTCGCATTAGCGGCATTTCCGACGCATGGTGGATGATTTTTGATGAACTGCATTGCCATTAGTGTGACATTTTGGATCCTCCCCCTGTCCGTCAGCGGCGAAGTTAGTTTCGCTTCGCTAATTAAGGTCAACTTGTGTTAAGCAGACGGAGATTTAATTTCAGCCTCTCCCTCTATAATCGAATCTATTTCGGACAAGCAACTGCAGCTGCGGCAGCAGTTTGCATCCAGTTGGATCGATGAATTCGGGGTATCAATTTTCAACGGGTTGGAATGCTTCATGTGCCAGAGCTCCAAGCGAAGAGAGCTGGCGGACAAGCATTCGATTCACCTTCGAAAGGAGGACGTTTTTGAATTTGCTGTAGCTGCTGGGGCCACACACATAGTCGAGTTGGAAAAGGGGGATCGGGGTTGGAAAATCCATTTGATGGAATTGATTTTTTCATTCCGACTGCTAGCTGTCTCAGAGAGTGCAGTAAAAAATTCTCCTCTCTACGTGCACGCTCGGTGTGTGTGTGTTTGGGATGGAGTGTAATAGAATCTTTTTGAGCGTGAAATGGATTTTTGGTAAAGTGATATTTCTTAGAATGATTCTATGACGAGTGTATTAAGAAGAAGTTATAAACATTCAAAAGTTGAAGTTTAACTTGAGACAGTTCGCAGATTTTCAATACAATTCCAATTCCAACAAATTAATCAGATTGCTGATTTCGTTAATATGATCGAACTTCAGTCTCAATACCGAGGACCAAGTTCTGCCCAGTGGTTTTTGTGGACTTCCTGAATGCGGCTGACCATTTTTTTTTAATTTTGACATGCTGTGAAACCCTGCAAATACCTTTTTAATGTTCCGCTTGACTATTGCCCAGTAACTTTCGATCGGCTACAGTTAGGGACAGTTTGGTGGGTTGACATCTTTTTCAACAAAATCAACGTTGTTAACATAAAACCACTGACGAGTTGATCTGGAATAATGGGCAGTCAGTTGGAGACGAAACGGAACATTGGCTGCTGGTGAAAATGCAACACACCAATATGCTATGAAAAATTCAAGGTGTGCGTTAGGTGTATTATCATGAATATCTGTTTGACCAATCTGTGTGCAACTCGTCGCTCGCACACATTTGCATGGCTTCGTTCATTCGTAATACGCTTTGTGGATCATTATGGGCAAAATAGTTTGTTAGTATCATGCAGTTTTCTGAAGATATTAAAGCAAGAATTTCAATGTTTGCCACCTTTTCGATTTTTGGGTGTGAATATCATGCATCCGGAGAAGGATGAATCTTATGCTTCATGGAAGCAACCTCTCGAGGGAGATGAAATCCTGGTAGTATTCTAGAAGCCTCTTCTACGTACGTTTAGTCATCCATTAAAACACACTGGTGGGATTGTCCAAAATACGGTAGCTTTCGGCCTCTAATTTAAACATAACACTTCTAATTTGGAAACTGATTTGGTACTTTCTGCTTTCTGTATGTCTTCAAATAATTTCGTTTATTAATCCTTTGGATCATCCCGATACTGGTTCTCTATTTCTTGAACAAATCACGAGTAGATGCTTCTACAATCAACATCTTTTTGATCTAATTCGGGACTGCTGGAACCTAGAATTCGTCCAGTTTTCACCAGATTACTTGATCTTCCAATGGCCAGCGCAGCAATCTAGGCTGGACGTCCATATTGAACCTTAGTATCAACGCGAATACGCTAGCTAAAAGAGGTATCTCGCTGCTGGTTGTTCCGCCGCTGTTTGGCATGATCCTAACTACATTACTTACGTGACTACTGATGTTTAGCCGGTCGTCAATCATTACTTCTAAGTATAGCGTGCCGATCCACGAAGATTTCGTTCTTACCAGCTAACGCAAAAGCTGACAATCGTAATCAGCACAATATTTATCTTCTCTCCGTATCTTCTCCAACGACTTCTCAGCTTCCTAGATCACTGTCCATATTGTCCTTTTCCGGAATCCATACTGTTTGACTTCACCGTCTATTTCGTCGCTCGTCTTCACCGTTCAGTGTCAGTGGCCACATAGTTAAGTCGTGCTTCGTAATTAACCTCTCCATGATGAGCTTCAGCGTGTCTACAACTTCGTTCGACCACCGATTTATGCCTTCAAATATCATCACCCCAAGGGTTGTCATCCGCTTCTTGGCCTACTCCTTACAACAGTTTGACTTACTCACTTTCTTCTCCCGTTTAACCCTTGAAGGTGCAGGACGGACTTCTTTTTGAAAACGC
This sequence comes from Aedes japonicus, assembly GCA_034211315.2. Classification (NCBI taxonomy): domain Eukaryota; kingdom Metazoa; phylum Arthropoda; class Insecta; order Diptera; family Culicidae; genus Aedes; species Aedes japonicus. The sequence goes on from JASCZW010009204.1 coordinate 16,224, forward strand.
TACATCTCAATGATGTCTTAACCTATCCAGCTGAAACTTTCACTTAAATCAAGGCAAATGGTAGTCCTAAATGTTGAATACATGTATCCTCCTAAACAACTCATCCCCCCTTTTTTTGTGGCTGAAACTCGGTGGGTTTGAGGGTATTTTTCATGATGATATTGAAATTGTTTATGTTCTTTTTTTTTTTTTACACACGGTTTTATGGTTTGAAGTTATTTTTTAACACAAATGATACATGAAAAGTATACGAATGGGAATATACATATGTTTCGGGATGTTCTGGGTCGTTCAAACTCTCCTGGAATGTTGATTATGGATTATGTCGCTATGACATCTTAGCATAGGACTTACATACATGAAACATGTCCAACAATGATTAAAAAGAGTGAAAATTTATCTGTCAGTCACCTCCATTCATATCAGTCGTTCAAGTCTTTCCAAATTGTCCTGGAGTTCCGGTCAAATGATCTACTTGATAAACCATGACTGGGCTACTGTCCTCAGAAACGAAGTATACCCAGGCAGACTCAAAGAAGCTATACGAAGGGACGATAATATATTTCCCTCCATATAAGATGTTCTAGGTTCTCCAAATTGAGCTGGAGTATAGATAGTTCATAACGATTAGTTCAACCAAGACTAATGTAATGTCTCTAACATTGGATAATGTCTTCGCTTATTTGTAGTACCAGTGCGCATCGTGTTCGACCTATTTCCATTTATATTTGTTGTTTTAGGTGCTCAAGGTCGTTGTGGGGTTCAGGTCATAAGATCGATTGAATCAACCACAGCTATAATATAGTTCTAATGCAAGAAGCGCACTCAAACAGACTCACGGAGGCTGTGTGCATAAAAAGCAATATGTTTTTTCTACATATCAGATATACTATGTGTTGCAAATCATCCTGGAGTTCAGATCATAGTAACACAGAATATCCCAATAGACTCAAAGAGACTATAAGAGACCATTTCCTTCCATATAAGATGTCCTAGGTTTTCCAAATTGTGCTGGAGTTTAGATAGTCCATTGCCATTAGTTCAACCAAGACCAATGTAATGCCACTAAAATCGCTGACATACACTAAATGTGCGAACAAAACACTGCTAGAAGACATTATTTGCAAGAAAATTTCAGAAGCATGTGAATTGGATATTGGATGAATTATGTACCATCAAACACATTAAAAGCGATAGAATGATATTCCCTAAAACAGTGTTTATCAGCGAGTAGTATGCTTCTTCAATACGTGTCCATGTTATAGCTATGGTTGATTCAATAGATTTTATCACTTCAACTCTACAACGACCCGGAGTACCTAGAACAACATACATAAATGGATAAAGGTCGAACACTATCCACACTGGTACTAAAACTAAGCGCAGACATCATAAAATGTTCGGGGCATTACAAAAGTCTTGGTTGAACAAATTGCAACGCACTATCTAAACTCCTGCACAATTTGGAGAACCTAGAACACCTTATATGGAGGGAAATGGACTGTATTCCATTTGTATAGTCACTATGAGTCTGCTTGGGTATGCTGCGTGCAAAGAACAGCAATCCAGTCAAGGTTGATCTAGTAGATCATTTGACCTGAACTCCAGGACAATATGGAGAGACTTGAACGACTGATATGAATGGAGATGAATGACAGACAATTATTACACTCTTCTGGAACACTCTTGGACATGTTTCATGTATGTATATGTAGGTCCTATGCTCAGATGCCATAGCGACATAATCCATGATCAACATTCCAGGAGAGTTTAGACGACCCAGAACATCCCGAAACATAGCTAAAAACCATAAAACCGATTGTTAAAAAAGTAAAACGAAAAAACCAATTTCAATATCATCATGAAATATACCCTCAAAGCCACCTAGTTTCAGCCACAAACAGAAGGATGGGTTGGAGGAGCCTACATGTATTCAAAATTTAGGACTGCCATTTTCCTTGATTTTAGTGAAAATTGCAGGCATCATTGAGATATATCGTTTTCAAAAGAAAAAGTCTATCCTGTACTTTTAAGGTTTCAAGGTGTCCCTTGCAACACGGAACACCCCCATACGTTTCCAGCATTCGCTTGCCCACTCGACTGCCCAAGTTTTGGAGTCTCCTTCAATGACTACTGGTCTTCATTCTATCAGTCTGGCAGTGACTGCGATTAGCTTCAGTTGAAACTGATATAACGTCTATCTAGAGGGAGGAGGGCTGAAACACCTGACTATGCATATGAAAACCTTCGTTCGAACAAGAAACCATTTCTTGAATGAGATGTCTACCCGTAACTTGAATCGCAGATAACTCTGTTCTATTGGCTGTCTCCATTTCTTTGATTACTTGAAGAGCAGGTTTCAGCGGACACTCTTAGCACCCTACTGCAACCTTACTCGCTTTCAACTGTCGCCATCTGCGTACGGGAGTATGTTTTCCTTCACCGGGGTCTGTCTATGGTTACTTGAAGCGCAGCTGTCAGCAGACAGCGTGCTTCCACTTTACCTGACTTCAACCATCACCGCCTTCGAGCCGCCTTATTTTTCCATTGACCAGAGGTGAATCCGAACATCTCCTAGGTCACCATGTACCTGCAGCGAACTCCTCAGCTAATCGGGTGTGGTAATCTCATCCATATCTATACCCTATTACCAGGTGAGCGGGACATACTAACTACTATAGTACTTAGCAGTTAGACATAAGCTGGTTCTTAATGCACAATAATCTCCTCCCCGAAGTAATGCCGAAAGATGGTGCCGTAGGGGTTGAGGCACCACGAGTTCTTCAGGAGTCTGGTTGTAGATTTTCCTTCTCGTAAAAAAAAAATCAGTGGGGTTGTGTACAAGACACGACCGGTCGACGTGAACTACGTTAAACCAAGTGATGCATTATAATGTCGAGGAAATTCTGTGTGGCTATTAGCGTTAAAAAGGTTTCAATTATTCGCGCCGGTCGCTTACCCTTACCGATAGAAGCAGTTTGTCATAATATGACGTGTGTGGCTCTTATGGGACCTTAGAAGGGGATGGCTCTCATACAAACGAAGCAGAATTTTTTTCATAACTCAAGAGCTAATCAAGCATATGGAACCAAATTTGGCATATGGAGGTTTTTGAAGGCATGAAATTATTCGGTGTGTTGAGACCCCTTCTCTTTATTTTTGAACATTTGTATGCAGGAGTTTTTGGGACCGGACAAGGTTCTTATGATGGTTCGAGACTTCTTTTATGAATTGGGGGGGGGGGGGACAAATTTCTGCATAACTCGAGAACTAATCCAGAAAATGGAACCAAATCTATGGTGGTTCGAGACCCCTACCCTCTCTTGAGTGGGGGGGGGGGGTGCTCTGATACAAATGAAACAGAAATTTCAACCAAATGAGAATCATTCAGGTAACTTAAACAAAAAATGTGTTTTTCTAGAGAAGGCAGCATGTTCTGATAGAAGTTTTAATCCCTTCTTAGTCAATCTAAGAATTTTGGAATGGGCGATGCCTCAGTTACACTCAGTGCTACATTATGCACAAGAAGTTAATCTAAGGTTATGCATGAGAAAATTACGTTTAAAATGACAGGATACGGCGTTGTTTTAAGATAAAGCTTTGGCTTTGAAATGCTTCAACACAAGAAGAAAAACCATGGTAGAAACTAACGATCCGAGGGTTAAATTAAAACCACATTCCTACACACTTGGATTTTTAACTGATATCTGTAAAAAAATTCCGAATTCTTAACAGGTGAACGTTCGTTAACCCAAATTAACGGATTTCGGTAAAATTGTACAGTTATCTATAAAAAAAATTACCTGATTTCGGTGGAATTTTACCGAAATCCGTTCAATCGGATTACCGAACGTTCAGCTGTTGAGAATTCGGTAAAATGTTACAGATTTCTCTAAAAAAAATCTGAGTGTAAACGTTTTATTTTACAGAAATTACACACATTAGCAAACAAAAATATTTGAACGAATCTCATTCCTAAGAAACAATAAAAGAGCCAGTTCTACACTGAAAGTTAATTTTAGTTTATATTACAAAATTACGTACAAATCCATTCGTTGTTTTCTGTAACGAAACTGATTTGTTCTTTTGATGAAGATACATTCGTTATTAATGGCACACGCGCAACTGTCAAAAGCACGAAGCTTGTGTAGACACAAAAAGAACATTCGTACATTGTACGAAAACAATACAAAGAGTTACGAATATTTGGTCACAAATTAAAAAGAAACGTCTCTCTGGTGGTTGCACGAAGGACTGACAGATCTACTTTATCGACTCAAAATGTTATTGACATAAAAGAGCGCAACCACGTGGAGTTATCCTGCGTTTCTCTAATGTTTCTGTCATGGGGTTCGATCCTAAATCTTTGGAAAGTGCTGGTTCTGAGTCCTTGGTTGGCATCACTAGGCCACGCTGACTCGTGAGAAGAAACCTGATTAATGCGCATAAAGTTATAGCTCTCAACAGCGCTTTAATTTTTATTTTGGGTTAGGTAAATTATTCCTGCCCATACCAGCAGAAACACCATCGGTATAAAAGAGAAACAGCGATTGGCTGGTCATCACGAAGTTCATTTCGTGCAAAAAGGTGTAATGATAGCATTTCACCAGACAACAAGCATTATGAATGTTTCATAAAATAGACGAGACATTTGTTCAATGTACAAAATCCATGTTTACGAAACGCGTGAAAGCGACTTCACGAAAATAAATTTCCAGTGTATCAAATTTTCATTTATTTTGTTGCAAGCGTAGCAAGGCTCTCACCGGGTTCAGCTAGTACCGTATAAAGAATAGTATGTATATCTAAAATTTTGCATCGCATTAATCATTTGTAGTAAATCTCATAGGTACTCTTATGAAAACACGACGCGAGATAGGTCATAGGTACTACAGTCATTTTCATTAATGAAATATATCGTTTATCTCCAATATATAACACGGTAATTCTACAATTCTATAATTCTAAAATTCTAAAAATAAATTAATACGGTAATTAAAAAAAAAATAGGATAAATACTGTAGAGATAATAATGGATAAATGCTGGATAAATACTGTAGATGTGATATAACCCCAATGGAACTGATTCTTAGCTTCGACTGTCTTGACAAAGAATCTCTAATGAGCCCATGTGGCACGTCAAGCCGGCCAGTTCAGCACAAGGGCCATGGAGGGGATTTCCTTCTAAACAAAAATCTAGAACTTAGAATCTTGGAATCGTTTGATTGATTTCTATCTTCATTTTTCACCACACGGATAGAATCAGGAAAAATTTACTCTATCTCTTATATCCTCAGAGTTGGCAAAATAAACGGATCAATATCCCAATCAAATCCCGTCCTTCGCTCCTCCCTGATCACAAAACGTCAACTCAATTGATCCAGCGGGAAAATTAAATTCCCCAAGGGCTAACTTAGTCTTCGGAAAGGCGTTCTCTGCCAGCTGCTGCTCTGGTCCGGAAGCTGCAAAGTTTGTGAACCGGTTTCCCGAAATTTGGTGACTGCTGTCGCTCCTTCCTGGGCTGAGCGTTCTACGAAATTAGCCCAACGATCGGGATCAAAAACACACGGCGCCACACACACTGTGCCCCGTTGTCGCTCTGCCAATTGAGTATGAGGGATGGTCTCAGTTCGGACAGAATGATAAATTAAAACCACTCGCGTGGCTTTCAACCACGGCTGGCTGGGCGTCACATGTGCTTCTTGCAAACTATGGTTCATATGAGTGGGTAAACACAATCACCAGGAGGAAAAAATCACGACACAGATATTCATCAAAAATATTCAAATCTTCCATCATGAGTCGGGAAAAGACGGAACGGGGCGATGCATCGACACCAGCAGGCAGGGTGAAGTGTGCTAGTTGGCCACAGAAAGCAAAAACAGGCTGCTGTGATTGATACGATAGCGCGGAGTGCTTGGATGAGTCGTTCTTGCGGTGTTCGAACAAATGGAAGTTGTGTTGGCTATGAGAGTGCTTCCGTTGGATGGTGTTTTTTTTCATCGATTTTTGACACCCTGAGCTCTAGGAAATGAGGGATAATTTTGAAAATTTCAAAGCCAAGTAACAAAACCATCCCAATCAACAACAGAAGCACGCAACTTCCGGTTTACATCCGCAGGCAAAACGTATCACCTCTGTGTTCGCTTGTTTGATCTTCGATAAAACACTTCGCTGTCATCCCCCTCCACGTTCATATTCATTAACATCCTTCACATTGTATGTGCGGTGAAAAGAATGGCATAACCGGAGCATTACCACTTTCACCAGACCCGGCACGCACCTCCTATTTTGCAGCATAAAACGCATCGTAATGCGTGTAGGTGTGCGAGTGCGTGCGCTCCTATTCCTCTTCCGGGCCCATGTTCGTGTGCACTGGTGAGGATCGATTCGATCCTAGAATCCACCCATCGAAGTTACGAGGCCACATCATATTTCAGCCTTCATTATGACGGTAATATCCGTGTGCGTGTGACTGTGTATGGCAGTGCTTCCCAAACTGTGCGCCGCGAAGCTTTTGCAGGGGCGCCGGGAGCGAATTGAAAATATGGTCCTCAACTGGCTTAGGACACAGTCTAAGAATATTGAAATTTCCGTTTTAAATTTTTTATCAAATGATATAAGGGGGGATATTGGACCCGTTACGCTGGTAGATCACCTTTTCGTGGTGCGTTACGGGGTATCAGATCTACCACCGAACCCTAGTCCGAATTAATTCAAACTAGGGAACATATTTGTTATTTGTAGTCAAAGGAACATATCTTAGTCCTTATTACATTTTAAGTCTTATGAAAAGTGACAATACTCGTTTTGCAATTGTGCGAGGATGAGCTTAGAATAAGTAAAACATGGTTAGTCTTCATTTATGTGAATTCTCATTGTCCATTCGATGTTCTATAGTTTGAATTGGTTATGACTAGGGTTCTGATGCATGGTCAGTATCGGAGTCATAGTTTGTTTTCTTTGCAATGAATCTGATTTTGGCTGATAAAGGAGCGCGCCTTTGAAGAGTGCTCTCACTCCTCAAAGGGTTCAAATAGCGGAAACTTTCAATAAAATTTGATTCATTGCCAACAAAACAAACAATGACAACTGTAACAACACCGAATACCTCATCATTTCTCAATAGTGATGAGGTAAATCGACATGCACTAAACAAAGGACACGGGATATACTACAATAGATCAAATTACTGGTCTCAGTGGTTTATGTCCCGAACAGAGGAAAAAAAAGGGGGGGGGGATATACAGTTAGAATGACCAAAAATTTTAATATATATTTTTTTGCATGAAAAGCTAGTAAATTTCCCGTAGAATTTCCCGAAACCTTTTCTTCCAAATTCGAACTCCAAGTGTTTCGTTTCATCGTTTTTCGAAGACGCTTTCTTCGTGCGCAGACCGATAATTAAAACTTTCAACGCGTTTTTCTCAAAACTGCATTTTTGGAGTTTATGCCGGTAATAACTCGAAAACTAATTATTCGATTATGATGAAACTTATAGGATTTCTTTATTAAAGTATTACCTTCTAGATGAATTAAAAATAATTGTAATATTTTATTTCTAAATATGGAAAAATGTGACAAAATGGCGGAAAAATGTGGATTTTTTCAAAACAGTTACGCCAAAACTGCAAATTTTATTTTTTTTAATTTACAACGACTTTTTCAACGCACTCTAACGGCCGCCATTTTGTTGAAAATATAATTGTAGGAAATTGTAGGAAAAAAAAATTGTAGGAAAAATTCGATTGGTTTGAGTTAAAACTTCCCCTTTAAATATTGTTTTCATAAATGAGTTTTTTTCTCGTTCTAACTGTATAAAGGGCGATAAGGTCAAAATTTGGTCAATATCAACTTGACGTATTTCTTTCAATTTTGCATTTAAAAAACCTGAACACCCCTCATTTTGAAGGTGTGTGTGTAGAATGTTGCTCCTATTTTGATTTTGGAATTCACTCTTCAGTTGTCAAAATGCCGTCCAAGCAAGAAGAGCAGCGTATCAAAACTTTGCTCGCGCATCGCGAAAATCCAAGCTACTCGCACGCAAAGTTGGCAAAATCGTTAAAAGTTGCCAAATCAACCGTTACAAATGTAATTAAAGTGTTTGGTTGAACGTTTGTCGACAGCCAGGAAGTCTGGATCGGGGGGAAATCGAAAACCGGAAGCCGCTGAGACGACAAAGAGAGTTGCCGGTAGTTTCAAGCGAAAACCTAACCTATCTCTCCGAGATGCCGCAAATAAGCTGGGTGTATCGTCTACAACCGTGCATCGAGCCAAAAAACGAGCCGGACTATCGACTTACAAGAAGGTAGTGACTCCAAATCGCGATGATAAACAAAATACGACGGCCAAAGCGCGATCCCGGAGGCTGTACACGACGATGCTGACGAAGTTTGACTGCGTGGTAATGGACGACGAAACCTACGTCAAAGCCGACTACAAGCAGCTTCCGGGACAGGAGTTTTATACGGCAAAAGAAAGGGGAAAGGTAGCAGATATTTTCAAGCACACGAAACTGTCAAAGTTCGCAAAGAAATATCTGGTTTGGCAAGCCATCTGTACCTGTAGCTTGAAAAGCAGCATTTTTATAGCTTCCGGGACTGTCAACCAAGAAATTTACGTGAAAGAGTGTTTGAATAAACGTCTGCTGGTTGTTCCGTACTGTTTTGGCCGGATTTGGCATCTTGCCATTACGGTAAAAAGGCCATGGAGTGGTACGCCGCCAAAAACGTGCAGGTGGTTCCCAAGGACAAGAACCCTGCCAACACGCCAGAGCTCCGCCCAATTGAGAAATACTGGGCTATTGTCAAGCGGAACCTAAAGAAGACCAAAAAACTGCTAAGGACGAGCAGCAGTTCAAGGCAAACTGGCTTTCTGCGGCGAAGAAGGTGGACAAGGTGGCTGTACAAAATCTGATGGCAGGGGTCAAGCGTAAGGCCCGGGAATTCGGATTTGGAAAAGCGGAAGCCTAACTGAATATTTTTCCTGAATTTTATACTAATTGAACTTGAAAAAGAAATTTAATTTGATTTTTTAAATAAACGATTTCACCGATTTACACGCGTTTTCCCTTGACCAAATTTTGACCGTATCACCCTTTATCCCCTCTTAAAATCAGAAGATATTAAGGTGAATCGCTGCTCCATGTATTTTTTCATATCTTTTATCTCGCTTTTATTTCAAATTGATAATCCTCGATTGTTAGTGAATGAACATCGAATCGAACTCTATCAGATTGCTCACAGCAAGTAAGCATACAAACTGATGTGATTAAATTTCCAATATCTAGTACCGACTCTGAGTTTTATCAATTCTAAATATTAAGGCAATGACTGTCATCAAGAATGATTCAGCATAAGCCCTTAAATATACGGGAATCTATCTTCGGCGCTCAGAGAATACCCTAAAATCATGTTTGATTCAATCGGCTTTTACGAAAGAATGAATGCATTGTAATGTGCTTTTCGTCGACAGAGCGCGAGAGAGAAAAAATCTCAGCAAACACTGTGCACTGACGGTCATATGCAGCGTTGCCAAATATATTTTTACAAAGTCAGGAAGAATATGAAATAAGAATCAGGATAAAATCAAGATTGTCATTTTGTGTGTTAAAACTGATGTTGATAAAAATATCGTTTATTAAAAATCAATTTATATTTATCTCTTTCAGTTTCATAAATGGTATAGTTGTGTATCGATTTTTTTTTGCGAAAGCTCAACTTAATTAGCTGTTTGAGACCTGCAAGAGAGTGATATAAAAAAACTAAAAATGTAAAGCGCGAAGTTTAAGATGTCTTGTATTGTTTTGGTAAAAGAGCGGGTCCGAATAGATTTTTTATTGGATGATTTTTGACAATTCCATTCCAGAGTAGCCAACTAGTAAAAGCTTTGGCAGAACTCCATTACTTTGATTAGTAACTGTTATTTATGTTATGATAAACTGTTTATTGATTTCGATTGAAATTAATTTGGACTGATAAAAATTACGAAAATCAGGAAAAATCAGGATTTTTTATCAAAATCTGGAAAAAATTGATGCTTGTCAGGATTTCAGGCAAAATGCTAAAAAGTCTGGAAAATCCTGAAAAATCAGGAACATTGGCATCGCTGATCATATGTGCCGCTCGGATGATTGATTATTTTGCTCTCGCTGCGTTTGTGATTGTGAGAAGGAGAGAGCCGTAATGCCATCATTCATGGCTGAATAATAGTTAGCATTTGCGCGCCAAATTTTGCACCGTTCGGTCTGTTTGTGGCGTTTGTGGTTTTCGCTCGGGTTTTCGTTTCTGCTTTTCGACATGGGTAGGTATTTTGCTAGATTAAATTAAAAGAAAATCGATGGTTTTATGGAAAATTCGTTACATAATCAATATTACGTCTTCAGCTTGATCATGAAGCGATTTATGATTTCGAATCATGCTAAACATGCCGAACAGGAGGAGGAACGCCACAAACAGGATGAGAAAAGAAAAGCTAAAAAATGCACAAATATGATGACAGCTATCTCGAGTTTGGATTTCCGCATAAGGTGATAAATAGTGAAGACCGTCCACAATGTGTTGTGTGCCTCAAGATTCTTTCGATGGAACCTATGCTTCCCAGCAAGCTTAAGCGGCATTTGGAAACCCACCACCCGAATTTGGCATAAAAGGACTGGGATTTTTTTCAACGGAAATTGGGTGAAAATAAACAGCAGCAGAGCGGTTCCATATCATTTCAGCAACGAGTAGTTTTCATATATTTTGATTTGCATGAAACCTTGCATACAAGTTTTTGGGGAGGAAAAACGCCGTTTTGCATACTTGGTTCACTATTTTGCATCTAGCCTTACTTATGAGAAGGGCCTATGAAAAATGCACATGATATCTTCAAAAAATTGTATCTCGGAAACGGTTTGTCTGATTGGTTTGGTGTCTTGGGCAAAGTTTTAGACAATTGTTGGTGCTATATGGAAAAAATATGCACGGTAAAAAAGTTTGGTTTTTGTGTTTTGAACTAATATATAGATTTTCCCTTAAAAGTTACATGTCAATAATTTTTTAATTATTCTTATGTTATAGCTGACTGAAAATGCTATCTAGTGCACAGTGGGTTGTTCTGGAGAAAAATGGGTTAAAATTTTTTTTTTTTTTTATTACAATTTTCAAAAAAGCTATTAAAAAAAGTCAAAAAAGTTTGTCACCCTAATTTTATGAAAGTGCATCAAATTTGCAAAAAGTACTTCGGTAAAATTTTTCTAAGATGCACCGTTTAAAAGATATTACTGATTTAATATTGATTTTTTTGATAACTTAATAAGTTTTGGCCCTTTTTGGATGTACTCCGTGTTTTTCCAGTTTCAAAAGTATGTTACATGTCAATAATTTTTTAATTATTCTTATGTTATAGCTGACTGAAAATGCTATCTAGTGCACAGTGGGTTGTTCTGGAGAAAAATAGGTTACAATGAAAAATTTTTTTTTTTTAAAATTGCAATTTTCAAAAAAGCTATTTAGAAAAGTCAAAAAAGTTTGTCACCCTAATTTTATGAAAGTACATCAAATTTGCAAGCAAAAAGTACTCGGGTAACATTTTTCTAAGATGCACCGTTTAGAAGATATTACTGATTTAATATTGATTTTTTTGATAACTTAATAAGTTTTGGCCCTTTTCGGATGTACTCCGTATTTTTCCAGTTGATTCCAGAAAAATACAAAAGTATTTTTTTCGGAAAGATTGGAAAATTTTGAGTTAAAATGACACTGACAGCTCAAAGATTCGAGTGAAATTCTCTGCCTTAAAAGTATTTTTGAAAAACAAGTTACAAAATCCCACTATCAGGAACAATGATTTCTTCCAGTTATTTTTGGTGTATTGTGTTGAAAATGTGCATTCAACTCTTGCATATCGCCTAACAGTTTAATCCATTTAAACTGGATGTGTTTATACTGTGCATATTTTCTCTCTATTGCCGAACATTGCCCCAGACATCAAACCGATGAGACAACTCGATTTCGAGATACACCTTTTTGAGAACTGCAAATGCAAGCTCCTCAATTAGCAAGATTCAAAAGAGCGAATTAAGCTTATTTTTCAGGGATGGTGATTATTATATTGATTATTTAGCTGCAAAGACATATTTTCGTATTCTTCTGTCGTAGAATAACAAAATGACAACTTTGTAAGTTCTTCTTCTTTTCGTTTGTTTGCCCAATTAAACAACTCTCTTGCAGTCTTTATCGGGTGTTCGCGTTCTTTGGCTAAACTTGCTCTGGTAGCCATGCGTTTTATCGTACCTCCAATAGCATCGCATGGACCTTTTCCGTGCGATGTTGCGAAGAAATGCCATTCAGCGTCAATACCATACTTTGACTTAAATTTACAAAGGCTAGAAAAGTTTTTTCGGTTTTTATACTGTGAAGCAGCACCAGTTCCAGAGCACTTAATAAATGAAGCAGAGCAGTTCGTTGATTAAGCAACCGACTCCAACATAAAACTGAAATTCCAAGTTTTATTGCTGATTGAATTTTGGACTCATGCACACACAGCATATTCACTGATCGGCATTAAAGCGTTGCGTGTTTTGATTCCATTCGCAACTTCAAATTTATGTGAAATATCGTTCTAAGCTTGATATTGAAAGAGAGATTCGTGTTGCTATTTCCAAAATAACTTCAAGATATAGTACACTACGTGCAGAAAAACAGGCTCATCCGTCACACTAAGATGTTTTTCCATGTTTATTGTCGAAACAAGTTGTAAAATTGGTTTTCCATTGAATATAGAGTAAACGTGTTTGAAAAACACATTTGTTTTTCTACGAAAAATATCGACTTCCCAGGCGTTGAATACTGGGGTGCTGCGGATTTATCAAACAGTTTCGAAGAGTGCTGTGATTACAAAAAGTTTGAGAACCGCTGGTGTATGCGTATGAACATTGCTCGTTGCTTCACACTTGGTTTGCCTATTGCTTGAGCTCCGATGACGATGACGATGAGGACCACGACGCGACACCGCAGTAAAGTTCGTAAAACAAATTTCACCCCACCCCGCTCGACTCCGACTTCGACAAGGAAAGGATACTCCGGATATAGTGTCGAGTTGAGCAAAATATACATAATATCATTAGCATAATGATATGACGTGCCATAACTTGAGGGGAGGAAAGCTTACAGTAGAGGTGGCAGAAGTAATTCACACTTGGTTCTAGAAAGCATATGCTAGTGCATAATGCGGGAAGGACGATGTTCCAGTTATCTGAATGTTCATTTATACAGCAACAAATAATGCATGCGAGATAATGACTAATGACAATCACAATGAATAATTTGATCTAACTTTTAAGCACTATAATTATCCCATTGCGACACAGTGTTGGACGGTGTTGATGGAGCGGTTGGATATTTGTTCAATGAACACATCAATCTCAACTGGCTCGAAAGCCGTGCCAAGCGTGTTTTTGTATTTTTAGTGCATTTCTCTTACATCAATTATGAAGTGCTGTATTTTTAGCACGCCGTGTATGTGCGCATAATGAATCTAATTAAAATTCAATCACTTTCCAAGAACCCGTGTATGATTTAGTGCTGGGCGATGGAGGTCTGGGACATAAACTATCTATACTGCTGGCGAACGGCAAAAAGAAATGGGACAAATATTGAACACATTGGCAGCGATGGAAGGTCTAATTTTAGACATCCGAAACTGCTGCGGTGTGGCGAAAGAAATTTTTCCGAGCACTTTAATTTTCTTTTTTTTTGCCTCAATCATAATTTTTAAGCGCGGAAAATGAGCGACCGTCAGGATAATGACGCGGCTTATCGGTTGGCTGTCTAAAATGTACCATTCCTACATTGTGATGGGTTGCGTATTGTTATGATGGCCATTTGAAAAAGAAAGGCTTATTTGATATTTTTGGCAAGCAAGAGTGTTCGAAAACATGAATAATGAACTGTCGACATGACCGTGCGACTTTCTTTTTTTTTGGTTTCCTTCTCTGAAACCGAGGTGAGTGCCGTGTGGCCGAAATTGCTGAGCAGAACATGATGATGGGCCGGATTTTTCGGTCTTGCGCCTGAGTTCGGCAAACTACGTTCAAGTAGGGAGGTGAAAATACTCATTAGCTATGTCGGTTCAGGCTGTTTATCGGGTGTACTAATTTGCGTACATAGACGGTCGGACAACTTTGAAAAATACAAGCTTTCTTAATACAGTTAATTAATATTTAATGCTCAATGCTGAGTTGATATTCTTTACTATCTTCTAAGCTGTCAGACGTAGCTTATGAGATAATTTTAGAGCTTGATATAAATTAAATTGTTTGTAGAAGATAGGAACTATGCGTACAACCCGTTTTCAAATTGAGTTCAAAGTTGTTGGTACTAAAGGTCAGATAAAATCGGTATTTATCAGAATTTTTCATTGAGTTATAAAATTTCTGGAGACTGCATAGAATTACTCAAATGATCCAAAAGGATCAGAAGCACTGTGTCGACCTGGAGTCGATTGTTTCTTGTAAACACTGTGTGCAGCAAAAAATAGTCTAATTTTTTCTCAGATTGCTGATCAACCAGATGAAATGCGAATAGTTTATTTGAATAGATTACATTTGTTGCGGCTCAGAGTGCACTTTTTCTGTGTGGCGCGAGTCCAGTGGAATAAATACAGGAAACCAATGGATTTGCCAACCATCCTTCGCCCTCACCAGCCATGATTTAGGTTTTGCACCCCTATGCAAAGTTCGTGAACCCTCTACGGTGTTCTGAAGTTAGAGCCACTGTTCTCTCATAGTTCTGAAGTTAGAGCCTCTCTCTGGAAAACTGCCAGAACTTCATGCTGCGAAAATCGGTGGAGAACTGGACCAGCGACAAAATCGAAAGCGCATTTACGGAAGCTGGTGGGTGATCGTATGAAAATCTGCACACCTTGGTTGAATTAAAAGACTTCCGTAAAAATTACTGAACAACGGTGTATACCTAAAAAATGAGAATAACTTTAACTCTTTCATACCAAACCAAAAACGTGCAGAGAGAAAAGAGAGATTATATGAATCAACAAGCTGACCCAACGGACTTCGTTCCGTCTAACATTAATTTATTGCATGCAATATCTTTAAAATCGATTCACACAATAAATCGGTATTCTATATTAACATCGCTTTTTTTTAAATTGCAGGAATGTCCTCCATTGTTTTAGTCAATCGGAAAGGGACAGTCAATTTTCATACTGGAGAACTTGGATATTTTCAATTTTGGCTTCTAAAAGTATGACAATCGGCAGTCATTTCATATTATTGATAATCTGTTATCAATTGGCCACTTTAATTGGTGTATTATGTTAGAATACTGAAGTCGGTTTTTTTGGAAGTTCCAACTCATGAAAAATGGTTGATTTTAGTATGATGTCTTGTCGGACCGACATGAGTTGTTTACGGTGCTGTAAGATATCATAATTAAACTATCCAAAACAACGTTTTGTGCATTTTCAATGCGACAATTTAGCACTGGCATCTGAATTGCAGATGTTCTATTAACTGATTGTTGGAAATTGGGTTTTTCTTGAAGTTTGCTCAGTTTGAAAGTAAATAAATTTGAATTTATTATGTTGAAAATAATTTATTTGTGATTTTTCTGCATTTTTAACAAACAACATTTGATTTATACAAACAAAAATTGATATTTTTGAATGAAAAAATTCCTTTTTTTACTTTCCAATTTTCCGACTTTTCCTTCAAAATTTCCCAACTTTTGAGTTTCTCTGAAACTTTTTTGGGCAAAAAGGAACAAATCATCCGCTGACACCGTCAAGATTGGTTCAGCCGTTCTCGAGTTTTAGCGTCACTAACAAACAAACATTCATTTTTATGCACTGAAAATTAATTTTCGTTTATATTACGAAATCGAAGGTAGGACTAACAAATCTATTCGTTATTTTCAGCAACAAAAATAATTTGTACTTTTCAAGGAATTAACTTCGTATTTAATGCCACACGCGCAACTGTCACAAGCACTAAGCATTTGTTGATATTCGTTCATTCTACGAAAACAATACAAAGAGCTACGATTAATTTGTTTTCAATAAAAATGAAACCTCTCTCTGGTGGATGCATGAACGACTGACAGATCTACTTTATCGGCTCAAAATATAATTGAAAAAAAAGCGCATCCACGAGAAGTTGTTCGTGAAATGGGATTCGATCCTGCATTTTCAGGGAGAGCTGTTATTGAGACCGTGATTGATCTCACTAGGCCATGTTGACTGGTGAAAAGTTACTCGATTATTGTGCATCAAGTTTTAACTCTCGACAGCGCTTTCATTTATATTTTGGGATAAATTAATGATTCCCACCCACCTTAGCAGCAACACCAACCAGAAGCAGCGATTGGCTGATCTTCACGAAATTAATTTTGTGCATTGTACAAATAAAGTGTAATGATAGCATTTTGTTAGATGGCAAGCTATATGAATGTTTCATACAACTTACGAAACATTGGTTATATGTACAAAATCCATGTTTACGAAACAAGGGAAAACTAATTTACGAAAATAAATTTTCAGTGTATATATAGATGCTCTCTGTCTCTCCAAGACAATCACATGTTTTGTTCCAACTTGCTCAGGTGTGTTCAAAATGCTGTCGAAGCAAGATGCATAACGTTGGCGGATTGTACAGTTCTATCTAACGGACATGGGAAAAATTTCACTGTGAACCATTTTAAAATCGAGATACTCTTCCAGTTTCAACCATCTATCCTATCCTGGCATCCTCAGGAACATCTCGTAGGAGTGGTAGTCGGAGACCGGCTAAATTAATGGACAAGAAAGGACTTAGATGTCTGTATAGTACAATTAACAACAAGGATTTTTTTTGTTGGGGCGTAGAATCACAGCGTCCACTGAGTTGCACTTTTGTGATATTACAACAAGGATTAGATTAGTCAGTCTGATGCAGCAAAAAAGGTTCAAGACTACGCAACCTTACATCTGCAAGACGGTGAAGAAATAGGAATAGTCTGCCACAAGGAGTCATGAGCACCATAATAACCAAAATACTTCGTTTGGATGATGAAGGCTACTTCCGTTTCTCAAAAACTCACATCCCAGGAAACGATCGCTAATATTCTGATAACATTTCTACTGCATCTCCGAACATGAAATTTAAGTTTGGGCAGCAGAAGGTGATGCTTTACAGTATGCCCCATAAAAAAATGCGAAAGTTTTCAATACTTATTTTTGGGTAGCTTTAAACATTATTTTTACTATGAGCGTGTGTAATCATCTGACTGTGAACTCTGAAACTATGTAAACAAAACAGTGGTTCGCGAGTAACATAGTTGAGAAAAAAGGAAGGAAAGGAAGTTGTGACTAGTTAGCTGCTCGCCCAAGAGCCCGTAAAACAAATTGCAACGATTGTGAGATGCCACCTGGCTGCCGTTTACCGTATCCAACGTTCATTCCTTGATGAACCACTCCAAGGAAGCCGGGAAGTGGCCGTCATCAGATCAGTGAGAGACAAAGTGAGGCGAAATTCTATCAGATCGATCCGGAAATTGGCGATATTTCAAAAACTACCATGCAACGGTTGGTCAAAGATGACTTGAAATATTTTTCCAGGGCAAAAGTAAAGCGCCACTTTGTATCGGACCGAATCAAACAACTACGGAGCGCACGAAACGTTTGATGTCAGCATAAAAAAGAAGCATACCATCATCGTGTTCTCCGATGAGAAAATGTTCACCATGGATCCCGTATCTAACACACATACAGACAGGTTTGTTTCGCCGAAGAAGATTGAGGATGTTCCATTCAAGTATTCAACCAAATATCCGACCGGAGTCATGGTTTTCGGGGCAGTTGCGTGCAATGGCTTGGAAATGTATCCAGTATTTATCGAAGCTGGATTAAAAGTTAATACCGAGGTTTACATGAACATTTTGAAGCACCACGTTCGGTCATGAACGAAAACCGACTTTGGAGCACACCAACACGTCATTTTCCATCAAAACGGATAACCTTGTCATACCTCAAAATGGACGCAAGTGTGGTTGAAGGAAAACATTGAATTTTGGCCAAAGGACATTTGGCCTCCTAGCAGCCTGGACTTGAATCCTTTGGATTACTCAATATGGGCATATGTTCAGGCTAAGGCATGTGAACGTTCTCACCCCAGTGTTGGCGCCCTGAAAGCTTCCATTACCAAGGCATGGAACTCGATGACTGACTCATACATTGAGAAGGTATGCTGTTGATTCCGTCCCCGTTTGAAGAAGGTGATGGAGAAAAATTGTGGACATATTGAGTAATGTAATCATGGAAAGCTTAATAAACGATTTCTCAAATAAAATTATGATTGTTTTTTCATTTTCTATTATGTGGATGATGATATGGATTATGATATGGATTTTCACATTTTATGTATATTGTCATATCTAAGAGAGGACTTTCCAATCCAGTGCACAGTGGGCAAAAATGGACCGAAAATCCCATTAATTCAGATGACGCAGGATAGGAGTCCTAAACAATAGCATATCTTATGGGAAAAAATACGAGAAATCGAATGATGTTGGCCTCATTTAGGGTTAACCACATTAAGTGTCCCATTTCCCGACTCTCCCCTTATTTTAGAGGCAAACTAGAACTATTATCCAAAAATTCGACTCTGTGCTACAATATGAACCCAAGTGCACTGTAAATAAGCAACATAGCTGGAGAATGAGTGTAACAAATTTTACTTTGATCGGATTACCAGATTCCTCCTCGTATTTGAATAAACTCATGAACGATGCGGTTTAGATGATCTGCGTCAGCAGTATTATTCTCACATGTACTTTAATTATTTGAAAATGTCCGAAGAATCGGCGATCTTTTATAGGGTAGACCTCAGGAAGTGGTCCATTTAAAAACTCATACCAGTCTTCTAACACTAGATTCATTCAATAATTTTTCATCTCATCAATAAGATACAGTATGAAAAAAAGAGTTTATTACAATGAACATCGACTACTAAAGTACGCTCTTCAACGTATTATTTTCTTCGCTTCTATCAGAATTTTTATTACTGTCTTCAGCATCATCTACGATCGCTTTATTATTTACCTAGTAATGTCCCAGCTGCTTACAAAAATAATGGACTTGGCTGATCTTCAAAACCGCATGGCTTTATTATATGGGGAAAGTGGGTAAAATTGACCATTTTCTGAGGTCAACCCTTAACGAAACTATCACCATTCGATTTTCCGGACATGTTTACATAAGTATAGTGCAAATGAGAGTAATATTACTGGCACCGATCTTCAGAAAAGAAGATAGGAAGAATATGAGTTTTTTCAAGTATTAGTGGAAATCGGGTATAATGAACCACTTCCTGGCATGCGATCAAAGTAAAATTTATACCATTCAATTTTCCAGCTTGTTCTGCAAATTTGCAATGTACTTTGGTTCAATATAAAGGGTGTTCCGATCAAAATTTGGTCAAATGATAATGAGTGTGTCGATAAAAATTTTATTAGTAAGTCAAATTCCTTTTCTTTTTCATGTTCAGTTAAAACAGAAAACAGGAGAAATTTTCAGTTAGGCTTCCTTTTAACCGAATGCGAATGGCCGGGTCTTTCGTTTAACACCTGCCATAAGATTTTGTACAGTCTCTTTGTTCATTTTATTCGCCGCAGAACGCCAGTTTGCCTTGAACTGTTTCTCGCTCACAACAGCTTTTTGAATTTTCTTAAGGCTCCGCTTGACGATGGCCCAATATTGTTCTATAGCGATCGTGCTTTGGCCGACGTGTTGTGTTTATCGTCGTGATTTGGAGTCATCACTTTTTTGTAAGTCGACAGTCTAGCTCGTATTTTAGCTCTATCCACGGTTGAAGCCAATTTCAGCTTCTTTGCGATATCTTGGACGGAGAGGATGGGGTTCCGCTCGAAACAGCGGGCAACTCTTTTTGTCGTCACTGTGGCCTCCGGCTTTCGATTTCCCCCCGATCCAGCGTTTCTGGCTGTCGACAAACGTTCACCGAACACTTTTATTACGTTGGTAACAGGTGATTTAGCCACATTCAACAATTTCGCCATCTTGGCGTGAGAGTAGTTTGGATTTTCACCATGCACGAACAAAACTTTGCTGCGTTGCTTCTCTTCCTTCGACGACATTTTGATAACAGACGTGCTAATGTCAAAACCAAAATAGAGGCATGATGCTACACGCACACATTTTCAAAATGAGAGTTGTGTAATTTTTTAAATGTACGATGAAAGGAAATGAGTCATGTTTAAGTCGACCAAATTTTAATCGCAGCACCCTTTAGTAGCACTGAGTTGAATTTTTGGGGTAACAATTCTAGTTTGCATCCAAAATGCGGGGAACATCAGGTAAAATGGGACACTTACTGTGGTCAACCCTTAATGAGACTAAACACCATTAGATTCCCAGCATTTTTCCAATAAGATAAACTATTGTTTAGGACTCCTATTTTGCGCCGTCTAAATTAATGGGTATTTGGGTCCATTACTATCCACTGTGCAGTGGTTTGGCAATTAATCAAGAAGTTTACCAAAATCAATATTTAAAGTAAAATCAATTTCATTTCTTCAAACATTGTCGCATTATGCATGAAAAACACAAGCCTTCTTGGAAAGCCAAAACATCCCGTATTTACCAAAAAACCGCAATCCAACAAATTTACCCCAGTGTCGCCTGAATGAAGTTTTTGTTTTTGATATTAGCGTTCGCTGGTGTACAAAAATACCTTGAGAGCCAAAGATTAAAAGAATCAAAAGATGCATTCGCCAAATCGTTAAAGAAGCTGTACAACCTCAGGGCAAAGCTTCGACGAACAGCTGATGACGGATTCTTTTCGAATGTTCATTAATTTTTTTTTTTTATGTTAAGGGGGGATATTCAGTTAGAATGAGAAAAAAACTCATTTTTGATAAAAAAAATTACAAGGGGAAGTTTTATACTCAAATCAATTCGAAACTTTTTACAATTATAAGTGTATCTATGTGGTATACAAAAATATTGTTTTCAATTTTTTTTCAACAAAATGGCGGCCGTTAGAGTGCGTTGAAAAAGTCGTTGTATTTTGCTTGTGCCGGCTCTCCTGGTCGCAGTTTTGATCTGAAACCTGCTTACCCAAAAAAATAACATTAATAACACTTACAGTTAGTAGATGAATTGAAAAAAAAAAGTAAAAAAAAAAAATTGCACTTTTGGCGTAACTTTTTTGAAAAAATCCACATTTTTTCCGCCATTTTATCACATTTTTCCATATTTAATAATAAAATATTACAATAATTTTTAATTTATATAGAAGGTAATACTATAATAAAGAAATCCTGTAAGTTTCAGCTTAATCGAATAATTAGTTTTCGAGTTATCACCGGCATAAACTCCGAAAATGCTGTTTTGAGAAAAACGCGTTGAAAGTTTTAATTATCGGTCTGCGCGCGAAGAAAGCGTCTTCGAAAAACGATGAAACGAAACACTTGGAGTTCGAATTTCGAAAAAAGAGTTTCAGGAGCGTATTCTACGGGAATTTTACTAACTTTTTATGCAAAAAGAAAAAAATGAATTTTTTGGTCATCCTAACTGTATATCCCCCCTTACGAGACGGCTCTTCAAAACTTATCTATCTGCTTTCCGCTCGTTAAACAAGTCGTTTAATTCTCATTTTTTAGGTCTACTCCGTTACTGAGACAAACATCTGATCCCGATGCAATATCAACGAGCACTCCGAAGTGAATTTTCTTTGTTTTGATGAATTTATAATACTGCTTTTTAATAGGGATAAACTCACTGAGCTCCGCTTTGCAGAAAATCGAACGAAGTGAACATAAATGTTTTATTGCACTCATTCAAATCATTGGATTTTATAAGTAACTTAACCAACGAAAATCATCGAACATTAGTGTTTTCATTGTTAAAAGTCCGATTTCGCGACCTTTTAAGTCGTGATTAATTACAGCCAATTTATCACTGTGAAACATTCAAAATGAAAAAAAAAACAGATAGAACTTCCAGCAAGTTTCGGCCATCTCCTGAATTGGAAAAAACAACTACGAAGGTGAGATGCACCTTTACCATTCCAAAATAGATATAAATTCCCTAGGCCGAACGAAATGTCACCGAGGTACGCCTCCCTTGCATTAATTCCACCAGTTCAGAGGCGCCAACTGCTGCCGGTTTGCCTGCTCAAATGAACGACCAATGTCGGCCCGACAAGAGATGGCGAATCTTCCGTCATGCATAAACGATCCCCAGTATTATGCAGCACTTCATCCCTCTTGTGCCTGCTATTGATGTGTATGGAGATGGCATTGGCGTTCCTCATTCTCATTCTTGCCACAATCAGGACATTCGGATTCTTGTACCAGCCTCTTCCGAGTGTGGCAGCTGTGGCGAGAGAATCCTTCCTCCGGCTGGCTTCCACAGCAACAGCAACAGCACCATAGCAGAGGGGGAGGTGTTCTGTTATTTATTGCTTGGCCTACACAACAGAACCGGGTCTACATCACTGCGCATATCGGAACGTACAGGGAGATAAGTGTTCGGAACTGGAACTGGTCCCAGTCGCCAATATCAGTTCCAATCAATTTCAGTGTCGTAGCTTGGCAGATTAACATGGATGAACCCTGATGAGGGCGATGCACTGGCTACATCCCTGGCATCCATTGGACGATGACTACGACGACGGCTACGTGGCATCGTGAAGTCAGAAGCAAACAGCATAACTCCATAGATCGCAACTGCTACTGCCAACGGCATCCCCACCATCGCGCGCCATATGAATGGCGAATGCAGAAAATAATATATAAAAGTTTTATTGGATTTTAAAGATCTTGTTTATTTGTCGGGTTAGTTTCTTTGATTTGCTACGGCTGCTTTTGCCACTGACACCCATTCTTCGTTAGACAGCCGGGCCGGTTGTTCTACACGCTCCTTTATGAACCGTTCCACTCAGTAGGCAGCGACCGGCTTCTTCTACTGGGTTTTTTACGCCCCTCTTGGAGTTTGACAGTTGCTCTTAGCTTTTTGCCGTTGTTATTCGAGTGGATTCTTAATCAGTACCAGTTGTGTGGTGATTTTAAATCGAACTTTTGAGCAGCACTTGAACCCACCGAGCTACAAGAGCCCACCAACAACGGCACTAGCAAAGATTGAATGGTGATTGGTATGATTTATTTTAGTTGAAGTTCACTTTTCCGGTGCAATTCACACACAATCGCCACCCCCGCAAACACACGAAGGAAAAGGGCTTTCAAGCGAAAAGCGGTTCAACGGGTCAGGAAATACGACGATATCATCGTTATTTGTATCGTTCGTTTTTTTTTGTGTTGCCCAGAGAGCGGGACGTAAATTTTGGTGCAAGCGGAAAACTTTTTATTCGCTCATTTTAAAACAAGACGGGAAAACTTTTCCCCGCTGGAAATCCTCGTTGGCTGATCCTTCATCTAACGAACCGGGAGGCTCGCAGCCTAAAAGTGCATCGCTGTTCTTGAGACCCTTGAAAGAAGGAGCGGAGACCTGCAACTGTTCAACTTCCAACAGTTCTATCTTGAAATCACATTTCCGCTATACTATAAGCGTTTCTCCTTCGAGTCTCTTTTAACAATTTTTTTTTCAGGCTGCCATTCGGTGTTTAGTGGAATTGCAATGTGAAGTGAAGTGAAGCAGACACCACCGAGATATGTCCCGAAGACTGGCACTGCAAAATAGTTTTAAATGGGATAATATTATTTTTAAGACATTGGCGGCCCTCGGAGAAGGGGAGCGTCATTCTTCCGCCCCCTTGCTCTAACCATATCGGGTGATTCTGTTTGGTCTTAGTTTTCCTATGAATAGGTTGCCTTAATGTTGTTCAAGAGTGTAGCTCACGGTTGGTTTGAACGACCGGATTTTGATGGGAAAACTGTTGTCGATATTTCCAGAAATATTTCCAAGACTCCCTCTTACGTACCTGCAAATAGAAGAGATGAAAGGTTTTATTAGTATAATGGTCTCACCACTAAAAAAAAATATCATATTCATTCGGCAAGCCCACCGTGCAAACCCGAAAAACACCCCAACGAAGCTATCGAGCATTTCTCTGCCAAATGAGCAAATGACTGAACTCGACCCTCTCCGATTTGGATGAAACTTTGCACATGTCTTCGGAATTGGTGATGATGGATTTTCCGCAGGTTAAGGAAATTTTTTGACTCAAGAAATTTTTTTCAAAAGGGCGTATATGTTTTGTCATGCGTTTTTTCAAAAAATCATAACTCAAAAACCGTTGGTTGTAATCAAATTGCGTCTGAGAAGAAGTTGTAGTTAATTAATTTGACTTTATGAAAAAAATATGTACACTGTAAAAAAAAAAATTTTCTTCAAAAAAAATCCTAAATTAAACTTAAAACTCAATTAGCAAATCTGTTAAAGGTACGATTTTTATAAATTTTTTTTCAAAAAAGCTTTGAGTCATAAGAAGAAGAATAAAAGTTGTTCTACGATGGAGCAACTTAAGATAAAAAAGTTCTTAGAGGTAAGAAAAATTCAATTTTTTTCTAATTTGTATAAATAACCATATTTGAATAATGTAATACGATTTTTCTAGTGATTTTAAACAAAAATGCTCTTGGTAAGCAACATTCTAAATGTATCCGTTTTCGAGATAATTTAAAATTAATGTCGAAAAAATGGCTTTTTCCATGAAAATATCCCTTATTCAAATGTTAGTCGTGATTGTCCGTCTGCAAAAGTATGTTTTTCAAATTGTACATAAAATTTTCTACAATATACCTTTTATTACCGAGAATACTAGACAAACTGATTCCTGATATTTACTGTAGGTAACATGACAAAATTTGCTGCTTTTACTTACAGTATATTCTGAAAACCTAACCCGAAACAAAAATAATTAGTATTCATGTTAGTGTACAAGCGTATTTTGTTCAGGTAGAAACATAATGTATTTAATTAGTTAAACTGTTTATACCAGTAAGAATACAATTGTTACGCCCATTTATACCTATTCATGCATTCCCTTTGGTGTTGACAGAAAATATAATTTACATGCCAATATTTCAAAAAAGTACCTAAAGTGTGTATAAAAAGGATTACATTACAAAGTCATGACATCAGTTTAACAGTGTCTTTCATAAGTATCGTAAAGTGTAAAACGATTTGAAATGGAACTCGAAACAAAGCATTGTTGTAAACCTTTTCGTGAAATCGGGAGACGGTGTTCGCCTAAACTTCGAAATTTAACTGACAAGTTAATTGAAAAACTTTTATCCATGCAGTGTACGGTCCATTTGGACACGTCATTAAGAATTTGTGTTTCATGTCGGTTATATTCGTATCGTCGTAATCCTGTCGAAAGAGTGGAGCAACCAGAAAACGGTGGACTTGGCGAAGCACCAACCACATCACGGATCGATTTGGAGGAAATACCATCGGCAGCTTCAATTACCTCGGCATCTTCTCAGGACAGTGACCTACCGGATTATTCCAGGATACACAACATTGAGCTATTCAATAATGGAATTGCAGGAATAAATGTGTCTCCGATATCCATTAGAGAATTTAAAAACGTTAAATACCGTCGGCAAAAATTTGCCGAAATTGTAGCAGGTATTAGAAAATATCTATTCAGCTTACCACCACAAGATGAAGTCGAAGAGTTAGCTACATTGAAAACAAAGGTTGTGGAATATGATGAAATTATTTCCAAATTGAAAGAAAAATTCATAGAACCAGATTGTTCGAGAATAGATAAAATAGTTTTGCCTAATTCAAATTTGAAACAAACAAATACCTTGCATTACAAGCAAAAGAATTGGCAGCCGAAAATGGAGTATTGGCTACCCCCAACGACAGATCTGGAATCGTTTGAATCCAGATATAAGGAATCAAGTGATACAATTTTTTGACGAGGACGACATCAGCAGAGCCATGCCGGGACAAAGAGATTATGTCTCTGTAAACACAAATGGTAAGCGTCAACAAATTCAAAAACGGTTATCACTTTCATCACTTAGAGAAACTTTCACTCGATTTAAAGAAGTAAGTGAACATAAAATTGGATTTAGTACTGTTGCAGCATTACGACCAAAACATTGTAAATTGCTAAATGCTTCAGGTTCTCGCAACGTTTGTGTTTGCGCAATTCACGAAAATATTGATTTAATGCTTCACAGTTTAAAAAAATATTCATTCAACACTGATTGAAATCAACATTTTGAGAAGTTATTGTGTAATTCATCATCAAGATCAAAATATTGTTACCTCCGTGAATGCGAAAATTGTCCCACGCTGTCAGAATTAGTGATAAGATTTTTAAAAGAACTTGAGAAACATAACTTGTCTGAGATATCGTTCGAACAATGGATTACAACTGATTAGAAACGCTATTAAAACCTGTCGATGAATTTGTTGAATATTTTAGCGAGAAATTAGAAAAACTATTAACTCATGATTATATAAAAACAAAGCAATCTAAATTTTTAAAAGATACAAAGTTTTCATTAAAAGAATGAGAAGTAGTTATTATTTGCGATTTTGCAGAGAATTATTCATTTGTACTTCAGGATGCTGTTCAAAGTCATCATTGGAACAATGATCAGGAAGTTTTGTTGTAATATCATAAGTTCTAAGACATGATACAATTGCGGTACAAGTATTTATTTCTAAATTACTAACGTATTTAAATCAACTAATGAGTGTAAAAAAATGCCATTTTTATGTCATGATGAGGGCTGCTTCCAGTACAAAAATAGAAAATTTTTGCAAGCCTCTGCAAGTTTAAAGAGATATACAACATTGATTCTGAGTGGCATTTTTTCGCAACTTCACATGGTAAGGGACCATGTGATTCAATTAGCAGCACATTAAAACGAATGGCAACAAAGAGCAAGCTTGGCCAAACAACATGAACATCCAATAACAAGTGCGAAAACTTTGTATGATTGGGCTATTAAGAGAAATCAAGAAAATTTCACATAAATATCATTTTGCTATGTTTCACAAGAAGAATATGAAGAGGGAGCTGGCAGAATGAGATTGGTAGTTATCAGGAAACAAAAATGATTCCTGGTACACAGAAATATCACTCCTTCATTCCAGTTGCAGATAACAAAATCGCTGCGAAAATATTTTCAACTGATAAAATACTGAGTTTTCATAATATCTATAGGAATATTAGGAAATAGTGTTTGAAAAAATGTCAATACAATTTTTTTTTTATATATTAGAAAAACTAAATAAATCATGTATGAACAAAAAAAAACTCAAAATTTTATTTGGTAATTAAGATTCGTTAATTTCGTTAATTAAGAAGATGTTTAATCTTCTTGGAGTCAAAAGAATAGTTGTTGAAAATTTTATGTACAATTTGAAAAAAATACTTTTGAAGATGGACAATCACGACTAACTTTTGAAAACGGGATATTTTCATGGAAAAAGCCATTTTTTCGACATTACTTTCAAATTATCTCGAAAACGGGTACATATATAATGTTGCTTACCAAGAGCATTTTTGTTTAGAATCACTATAAAAATCGTATTATATTATTAAAATATGGTTATTTATGCAAAAACAACAAATTAGAATTAAGTTGCTCCATCGTAGAACAACTTTTATTCTTCTTCTTATAACTCAAAATCTTTTTGAAAAAAAAATTCTAAAAATCGTACGTTGGACAGATTTGCTAATTGATTTTTAAGTTTAATTTTTGGTTTTTTTTAAGAAATTTTTTTTTTCAGTGTTATATATGTCATATTTTTTTCATAAAGTCAAATTGATTGACTACAACTTCTTCTCAGACGCAATTTTATTACAACCAACGGTTTTCGAGTTATGATTTTTTGAAAAAAAACGCATGACAAAACACACACGCCCTTTTTGAAAAAAAATGTCGTGAGTCAAAAAATTCCCCGCGGAAAACCCATCATCACGCAATTCCGAAGACATGTGCAAAGTTTCATCCAAATCGGAGAGGGTCGTGCAAGATTTTGACTTTTTCGGGCTGATTTCATCTGGAAACGCTCTATCGCTAACGACAACTGCAACGTCGATGACGC